>JAVIWB010000553.1:0-163984 GCA_031893035.1 Dermolepida albohirtum | reverse complement strand
ACCGAGTGGCATCTAGGAGACTCGCTAAGACTATTAACTTAAGCCAACACCAACGAGGCTTTATAGAAGGTGACGGTGTTATGGCCAACACCATTATCCTAGACAATTACATCGCGACCAGGAGGGCGTCGAGGAAAGCCTTAATAGCAGAAAGGCCTTTGACACAGTATCACACCATTCCATACGGCGAGGCCTATGCCGCTTCGGCGTCCATCCGCTCATGGTTTCCTACATCATGAACTCCCTCCAGGCAGCCCAAACTGTAATATCAAGAGGGAAGCAGTGCACCAGGCTTCTATCATTCCATCGAGGCGTGAAGCAGGGCGACCCTCTTAGTCCCCTGCTTTTCAACATCGTGCTGGACGAGTTTCTCCATCATCACAATAGCGGGCCGTCTGGTGGTACAGTTGCGACGAGTACCAAAGTGGCGGCCATAGCCTTCGCAGATAATTATTTAGTGCTGCTGGAGGATCATGATGTGAAAATGCCATTATCCATCCAAGCTGCTGCCGAGTTTCTGGATAGACGAGGAATGGAGATCAACCCCGATAAGTCAGTGACCGTCTCCGCCGTGGTGGTACAGATGTGATTGTTCTTTTGGTGTGTATTTATAGATTATGACATGATAATTACGCTGCTGCAAACCGGAACATCGTATCTCTTCTCGTTCTGAAGTTATTCGTCACCTTAGAACGCCATCAAAGGGTCACTTTTGGTGCGTAACTCGGAAACTGGCTTTCAAATGTGATTGTTCTTTTGGTGTGTACTTTTAGATTATGATATGATAATTACGCCGCTTTAAACCGTACCTAGACCCCGACTAGTTTTCCGCTACCAGAGAAAACTTCTACCGATAGTCGGATCAATCGGAACATTTAGATACCTTGGCCCATAACATCTTGGGCCAAGGAATCGAGAAGCCAACCACCTACACTACAGGCCATAAGTGAGGGATCACTTGTCATAAATAACAAAACACTTGTATTTTAGACACATCCCTTAGACTTTTACCTGTTTTGGTGAGAATAATTGAAATAACAGTTATAAATGTAATTCTGAGAAGGATTATTCGGAATATTATTATAAATTAGATAAATATATTTGTTTCTGAAAAATATTGTAAATCCTTTTAAGTTTTATGGCGTCTATTTAATAGAAATATTTTATATACCCCAATAAATTTAATAGGGTTTACAACGCAATATTATTATAATGGTATTTGGAATTCATAGTAAACTATTTATTTAGCAATTTAAAAATTAGTTTTCGTGCAGCATTTGTCCGAGTAAGTTGTATTACGATCGCTGCGTTGTGTTGAACGCTTGGGTAGCTCGGGCGACGCAATAAATGCAGATGAATCAAAAGAACAAATAACTAATGATATAGTACTTACGTGAGTAAAGGCGCAGCTGTAATAAAAGGTTAGCACAACATAAAATAAAACAGCAAAAATGCCCTTAAAGTACTTTATTATATCAACACGCAACAAATAAATGCAGATTTGTCTTAATCTCAATAAAATGGATGTAACAGTTATAAATTAAAACGAGAAATTCACTAGCTTTAATAATTACATGAAAAGACGCGCTAATGTACTCGCAGAGACCACGTGCATGGAGTTTATTTGTCTGTGTTGACGAATATCGCGTAAAAGATTAAGAAGTGAAAAATCAATTACAGAACGAAGGGATACTTATCTTGCAAGCGTGGCTGTCCTGTATTACCGGAAGATGGGTCGCGGCAACACGAGGTTAATGCTCATCAAAACTGTACGGGCGTACAAGGGTTAAGATGGCGTAGCGAAGCAAGAACTTACAAGTTGTTGATGAAGGCGACGAGATGGCAAGATGCAAAGAGAGGACACGCTTAGCGCGTCGCTGGTTTTTTATACTACCCGCAGGGGTACGGTAAGATGGTTAAAAAAATAGTGGGAAAGGAAATAGAAATGCACCAATCACGCAGTACGGTCTGTAGAGAATGATTATAATTAAGGATACGCGAAAGGGATCGCGGTATTGATTAAAATAAACACAATCAGAAGATTCGTGAAAGAAAGACGATTAAAATGATACCTCACAGTAGGTGTTTTGCCGTCAGTATGTAATGGTACATTTACAGTTTTTAAATTTTTTTTTATTTTTTTTTTTTTTTTATATATATATATATATATATATATATATATATATATATATACAGCACGACCATCATATCCTTGGACAAAAATCTACTGCGCATCGTAGGCGTGCCGGGTGGTACACTCCGAGTCATCGGTAAGCTGTTTGTGTCCTCAGTGTGCTTATGATCGTTGCGTGGTTAAGTTGTTAAGTTACGGTTAGTCAAAGTGAGTAATTGAGGTCTTGCATTATAATTGGTTATTATTTGTTTTATTTATTATAATTAATAATGTCCAACTTAGGAGGTGGAAAAGGACTGCATTCACAAACCCGTGAAGTCGTGTTTAATGTTTTTAAGTTTTTAAAGACAATTTCAGATAACGAAACAGACATAAGAAATTGTACAAAAAGCGAATTAAAGGAATACGTAGCAAGAGCAACTGGTGTTTCAAGAGCTTCTGTCTATAATATTTTAAAAGAGGGGAACGAATATAAAGCAGAACCAGAACGAAATGAGAAAGAGAACACAGAACAACTACCAGTTTTCAAATCGCCAAAAAAGAAAAGATCGAGGAAATGTTTAGTAATGGATTCAATAGACGACATTGACCTATACCAAATAAAACATATTATTTATAATTTCCACAAGACAAATAATCAGCGGATTACTATTAAAAATTTACTACAAAAACTTAAAGAAGATATAAATTTTCCGGGCGGCCGAGAATCCTTAAGAAAAATTATAAAGAAGCTTGGTTTTAGATTCTGTGCTACACAAAACAATCGCAAGATATTACAAGAAAAACCAGATATCAGAAACATTCGTACAAATTTTTTACGAAAAATAGATGTATATCGACGGCAAAATCGTCCAACTATTTATATGGATGAATCCTATATTCATAGCGGCCATACAAAATCGAAAAGTTGGACAGACAAGTCAAGAAATGGGTTATTTTCGACAATCTCCAAGGGCCAGCGTTTAATTATGTTGCACGCTGGAGGTGAGAACCATGGATTTGTAGAAAACGCTTTGTTACTTTTTAAATCCGGAACAAAATCCGGTGATTACCATCACGAAATGAATTTCGAAAATTACCAAAAATGGCTCGTTGAAAAACTAATACCAAATTTACCAAAAAATTCAGTACTAGTTATTGACAATGCTCCATACCACAATGTTCAGATAAATCCAGCGCCTAATTCTAATGCAAACAAGCAAAAAATGTTACACTGGTTGACCGAAAAAGGTATTGCCTGTACATCTGATATGACGAAAGCCCAGTTATATATGTTAATAAAATATAATAAACAACAACACTTACGATATAAAATAGACGCAATTTTGGAGGCACACGGTCATACAACTTTACGATTGCCTCCGTATCACCCTGAACTAAATCCAATCGAAATGATTTGGGCGACTGTGAAAAATTTTGTGGCATCACAAAATGTCACATTTAAATTAGAGGACGCTAAAAGGCTAGCGGAAGAAAAATTTAAAAGCATTACAGTAAATGACTGGAACAAACTTTGCACTCACGTGAAGAGAGTCGAAGATGAATATAAACAAAATGAAGTTTTTATGGATGTTCTTACGGAGTCACTAATTATAAACGTGGGTGCTGATACATCTGACAGTGATTTTGGTTTCAGCGATGATTCAGAATAACTTAGTAATCATTGCTTTGTGAATGTGTTTTATTATGTAATTTATTACGTAATTATGTAATCATTTTGAAATAAAGCTATTTGCTTCTAATTACTGGGTATTAATAAAAAAATTTGTAATTACATTATCTACCTAATCATATTAAGATTTACTTTCATAGTACATCCTCAATAGAACACTATTAAATAACACTTAGCAGCCTCATTAATTAATAATTTACATTCCATTTGGACCAGTATAACATATATTAATAAATAAAAATTTTCTAAATTCTTATTCTTGGCGTCGCGTAGTACAAAATAAAACCGCGCCTTTCTGTTGGGAATGTACCTAATCACCGAAGCGAGCGACACACTGGCGACTGAGTACGAGTAATACCGAAAGTGTGCGCAGATTTTTCTAAGGATATGATGGTCTTGCTGTACATATCCTTCTTTTATTTAGTCATGTCGTAAAATAGAAATTCCAAAGCATATGTATATTTGGAATTTCTATTATCGCAAATGTATATATTATTAATTAGGGTCTAGAATATATTAAGTTTTATTATGGTTAGTTTCAGAATATTATAAAATTCTTTCGTTATAGTTGCCAGAACCTTTTAGTTATAAGTGATTATATATTATAGAAAATTACCAAATTATGTATATTCTGGGAAAGAATAATTATACCCGTATTGTGTTCATATCATTACGTCCGGCGAAATAGATTCGAAAACCCTTTCATCTTGGAAAAGCATTCTTGCTATTCTTAGGTAAATAGTCGATATAGGGATTAAAGAAAATGTTAATGGATAGTCTAATGTGTTCCACGAAATGACCATTTTTTTTTAATGTTTCGGGACCCATATATAGGCCATACAGTAAACCACTTGGACAGTGGACACATAGCCGGGGGCGAGTGAGAGTCGACGCATAGTTGCGGATAGCGATAGTCAACGTATAGTTTCGGACAGCCGCAGTCGAATAGCCGACAAGTGTCGGATATACGAGTCGTCGTCGAATAATCGACAGATATATATATATATATATATATATATATATATATATATATATGACAAATAGTGTAGAAAATCTTCGAGTGGTCAAGTGTCAAAAGAAGAAGTGATACCCATGTTAAAGAGGTACCTATTAAAAGACTATAAATTTTGCGTGTTCATAGTAGATTTAAGATATATCTAGTTAAGAGTAGTAAGAAGCGTTTTTTTTTAAGCGATTCAGATCGCATGTTTTTTTTTGATCGCGTAGTTTTGTGTTTCCGGATTAAATTTAAAAGGGGTGTGTTTGTTTTTTGAAACCCCTTAGCGAATCTGAATCGCTCTGAGGTCAGTGTAAAAAGGAAAGAGTCTCTCTAGCCAGAGCTAATTTAATATTTTATAAATTTTGTATACATAATAAATAATTTTGCTACATCACCCCATGTACTTTTATTTATTTTTTTTCAAGGCGCCCAACAAAAAAAAATGTCTTTTTTTTTAAAACAAAGAGTACAGTAGCAATATGGCGCCCAACGTGATGCCTTAAGGGGTTTCAGAGGTTATAGCAGTATTCCGAAAAGAAAAAAAAAAGAAATTGAATGAAAATGCTTCTTATTATATATATATATATATACATTACATATATGCGGATATTATCATAGTTATTTTAAAGAAGGAATAATTTTATGTAAGGCTTTGTTTTGATATGTTTGTGTAGTACATTTTTTTTTTATTATATAGAGGGTGTTTCGAAATACAAATACCTATTAAGTGGGGGGTGAAAAAAAAAACATTGAATAAACAAATTTATTGTAACGTTGAGTAGAGTCTTTGTGAGGCCTTCGCGTGTGATTTCGGTATTGGCATATGTTTTTAAGAAGTGGTAAGATGTTGCAACAAGAGAAAGAAGCGGAAACGTCCAAAACAGACTCAAATAACACGGTAGTTCAACAAAAACAGGACGAAGGGAAGAACGTTAACATAGAATCTAAAGCCGAATCGTCTTCCCGTCAAAGCTCACCAAATCTTTACCTTATATTAGCTAGTATGCAGGAATTATTGAAGAAAAATAACGCTGATATAATTCAAGCTCAAGAAAAAAATAACGCAGGTTTAACAAAACTGGATGAAAAACTAAATCTAAATCAGCAAGTATTAAAAGAAATAAAAGATAACAATCAGCAAATGCAAGAGACAATAACACAACGAAAATAAATCAAGTGAAGCAAGACATAGAAAAAAAGATAGCAGGGTTGGGAAATATGTTACCTAGTGGCGTAGGAAACATAAATGAGGAAAGGAAATTGCCCACTTTTAACGGGAGTAAGCAAGGAATGCATCCTAAGGAATTTTTGGAAGCAATAACGAAAAGTTTCAGGTTCAGAGAAGTGTCTGAAGAAGAGAAAATCGAAATAGCCATAGAACAGTTGGAAGGCGATGTGTCTATTTGGGCCCATAGTGTTAAAGATGATATAGAAAACTGGATGAATTGTACAGAACATGACTCTACAGGATTTACGCCTTACGAACTCATGAAAGGAGAAAGGCCAACCCGGATATTAGAAAAAATGATCGAATTTCCGAACCGAACCGACAAAACTCGAGAGCTGAAGATACTACTATCCCAAGAAAGATTGAGGACTAAAGCAGAAAGAAGAAAAAATAAGCATGACAGCAGAATTAATCCCGTCGTGTACCAACACGAAGATTGGGTGTTAGTCAGAAATTATAATTATTCATCAGCTTTCAACAAAGAAATTAAGAAGTTCTTTCACTTATATAACGGGCCATACGTGGTGCTGCAAAGACTGAATGACAATGCATATTGTTTGGGGGATCCTATTACTCGACAATTTAAAACTACGCAAAATGTAATCAACTTAAGGAGATATAAAAAGCCTCTAAAAGACCCAACTCAAAGTTGTTGAATGATTTTTTTTTGTGTTAATCACTAAACATGGAAGTTAATGTTTATTTTTTTTTGCCCATTATTTCAGGGACTAAATATTGTTTCAAAAAAAAGGGGGTACAGTGTAATGGTACATTTACAGTTTTTAAATTTTTTTTTATTTTTTTTATTTTTGTATATATATATTGTATATATATATATACACAGACTTGTTCATTCTAGAATTAGATATGCGCTGTCCACAAGTGGAAAGAGTGCAGTTAGGTTAAAGCGCGCGAGAAAGGAGGATAGAATATCTCTCACCACACCACAGTTCGTGTGTGCGTGCGCTGCTACGATAAACCTCCCCTACTGATAATCAAAATAAGTCATTCTTGTTAAAGCCGTTGCGGTGTACTAAGCATTTATTATTTTACTTTTAAAAATGACTTATACACACGAAGAACGAATACAAATTATAAAATGGTACTATGGTGGCCATAGCGCACAAGAAATTGTTGGGCGATTTGTTTTTTCGTTTGAAAATAGACCCGTACCGACTGTTCAGACTGTTTTGAATATTGTCCATAAGTTAGAGAGTACGGGATGTTTGAATAGCTGCCAAAACTGTATTCACTTATTTGACGAAGATCAAGCTAGAATTCGTCAGTTACCTGAAGAACGAGAACAGAGGGAAATCGAGGTGTGCAGTATTGTTGAAATCGAACCTTCTTATTCTAGTAAACAAATATCTGAAGTAGTTGACGTAAAACCTCTAACAGTTCGTCGTATTCTGAAGAGAAATGATTACAAATCATACAAAATTAGTATAACTCAAGAAATATTTCCTCTAGATAAAACGAATCGTATGATGTTTTGTGAAAGTATGATGGAAAAAGCGAATCAGAATGAAAATTTTATAAAAAATGTTTTATTCAGCGACGAGTCGTCATTTCCATTGCATGGACATCACAATCCATCTGTGAGTAGATATTGGTCTATAGAAAATAAACACATGAGTGTACCACTGCGTACGCAATTTCCAGAAAAACTTAATGTATGGGCCGGTATGTTAGGTGATCACATCATTCATTGGTCCGTTTTTTATTGATGGAAATTTGAATGCAGCAAAATATTTGAATCTGCTTCAGAATACTATAATTCCGAGTGTTCGAGCTCTTAACGTCAACTTCGAGGAGATTTGCTTTCAACAAGATGGGTGTCCAGCTCATAATGCAAGAGCAGTGAAAGAGTTTTTATTAAACACTTTTCCTGATCGCATTATTAGTGGTTTTGGATCTCCGAAATGGCCACCTCGATCTGCTGATTTATGGCCCAACGATTTCTTTTTATGGGGATATGTTAAAACCATCGTTAATGATCCCCATACAAGACCTAGCAATTTAAATGAATTACGCCTCAAAATTGTCGATGCCCTACGGAGTGTAACCCCTGATATGCTAGCTCGAGTAAGACTCGAGTTTTATAATCGATTAGGGTATTGTCTGGCACAAGAAGGTGGTATTTTTGAGCCACTTCTACACTAGGATTTTTAAAAGTTTCTTTTAATTTTTTCATTGTTTGAAAATCTTTTTAATTTTTAGAATTTTCTATTTCATTTATTTCAAGAATATTTTATTAGTTTCACGCCAAACGGCAAAACATTTAAAGAAAATAGCCATATTTGAAAATCTTTTTAATTTTTAGAATTTTCTATTTCATTTATTTCAAGAATATTTTATTAGTTTCACGCCAAACGGCAAAACATTTCAAGAAAATAGCCATGTTTGAAAATCTTTTTAATTTTTAGAATTTTCTATTTCATTTATTTCAAGAATATTTTATTAGTTTCACGCCAAACGGCAAAACATTTCAAGAAAATAGCCATGTTGCATTTTATTAAAAGATTCAAATAAAATGCATCAAATAATTTATACAATTCAAAAATGTAGGTACGTATTGTCAATGCATAATGATTTACAGCCCCGACCTACACACATCATGTCGCTGGTGAAGACTGATTTCAGACATTCTCACGCGTAACACGCGAGAAAGTAGGGGAAGTTGTTTGCAATACAAAAGTGGGAGAAAACGAAACTGCCAATTCTAAATCTAGAATGAACAACTCTGTATATATATATCCTTCTTTTACTTAGTCATGTCGTAAAATAGAAATTCCAAAGCATATGTATATTTGGAATTTCTATTATCGCAAATGTATATATTATTAATTAGGGTCTAGAATATATTAAGTTTTATTATGGTTAGTTTCAGAATATTATAAAATTCTGTCGTTATAGTTCCCAGAACCTTTTAGTTATAAGTGATTATATATTATAGAAAATTACGAAATTATGTATATTCTGGGAAAGAGTAATTATACCCGTATTGTGTGAAAAGCATTCTTGCTATTCTTAGGTAAATAGTCGATATAGAGATTAAAGAAAATGTTAATGGATAGTCTAATGTGTTCCACGAAATGATCATTTTTTTTGAATGTTTCGGGACCCATATATAGGCCATACGGTAAACCACTTAGACAGTGGACACATAGCCGGGGGCGAGTGAGAGTCGACGCATAGTTGCGGATAGCGATAGTCAACGTATAGTCGCGGACAGCCGCAGTCGAATAGCCGACAAGTGTCGGATATACGAGTCGTCGTCGAATAATCGACAGATATATATATATATATATATATATATATATATATATATATATATATATATATTGACAAATAGTGTAGAAAATCTTCGAGTGGTCAAGTGTCAAAAGAAGAAGTGATACCCATGTTAAAGAGGTACCTATTAAAAGACTATAAATTTTGCGTGTTCATAGTAGATTTAAGATATATCTAGTTAAGAGTAGTAAGAAGCGTTTTTTCTAAGCGATTCAGATCGTATGTTTTTTTTTTTTTTTGATCGCGTAGTTTTGTGTTTCCGGATTAAATTTAAAAGGGGTGTGTTTGTTTTTTGAAACCCCTTAGCGAATCTGAATCGCTCTGAGGTCAGTGTAAAAAGGAAAGAGTCTCTCTAGCCAGAGCTAATTTAATATTTTATAAATTTTGTATACATAATAAATAATTTTGCTACATCACCCCATGTACTTTTATTTATTTTTTTTCAAGGCGCCCAACAAAAAAAAATGTCTTTTTTTTAAAAAACAAAGAGTACAGTAGCAAGTATAAGGTAGGTAAATGAGATCAGGTAAGCCTCAGGTGAGACTTACCTCTACCTGAAAGGTAGTTTACTAAAGTGATCGTTGCTGTAGAACGGATCAGTTTAATGTTATATTCTACTAAATATAATGTAATTTACTATCTTATTTAATAGGATCGACAGAAGAGAAATAATTTTGGATAAAATAAATCAAATTATCTCGGCAGTAATATAACATAATCAAATGGGACTTTAGTGAGAGACTTGTGGTAAATTATACTAACGTATGATACAGTTTGTAAGAAGTGGTTTTAATTAAATCGGGTAAAAATTAATGGTAAAGCAATCATAATGTTAAGTATTAAGGCACCTAAAAAACGTACGTTAGCTAGAATATCACTCGCTTAGGTAGTAATTTCCAGGAATGGGGGTTTGGCGCGAAGCAGACAAATCACCATGTAACGGTAAAATTCTCCTTGGAATGTGTGTTAGCAACGCGGAAGGTTGTATACACGGGTTTTGAAAATTAAAGCGCGGCATTAAAATAATAATTTTAAAACACTTTAGAAGGTAATATATGCGAAGTGTAACAGTTGCAATACGAGTATTTGAGAACAGACGTAAAAGTAACTTATAAAAATGCCGAAAAGAAAGAAACTTAGCGCAGAAACTCGTAGTTCTATAATAACGCTACATTGTGAAAAATTTTCACTGCGGCAAATAGCCCTAAAGTTAAATTTATCTTATCACGCGGTTCAAGAAACAGTGAAACGATATTCACAAAGTGGATCATTACAATCAATAAAACGTTGCGGAAGGGCAATGGTAACTACCAGACAAGAGGATTTGCGCCTAAAAATACTATCAAAACGAAATAGGCGCCTCACAGCTCCTCGGCTTCGAGCAGAGATGAATGAAGGCCGTCGAAAGCCGGTGTCACCGACTACTGTAAAACGACGTTTGACAAAGGCGGGACTACATGGGCGTATTGCAGCTCGAAAACCATTATTGAATCCACGAAATCGTAAAAAACGGTTACAATGGGCCCAGGACCATCAACACTGGGACATGGAAATGTGGAAGCAGGTGTTATGGACAGATGAGTCAAAGTTCCAAGTGTTTGGTAGTAATCGACCAGTTTTCGTTCGAAGACAAGTGGGTGAAAGGATGTTACCCGAATGTGTAGTGCCAGCTGTTAAACACGGGGGAGGTTCTGTGCTTGTTTGGGGATCCTTTTCCTTTGATGGTGTCTGAGATTTGTACCGCATTGAAGGCATTTTAAAAAAAGAGGGGTACCTGAAGATTTTGGAGGAACATGCAATTCTGTCTGGATTAAGGTTAATTGGTGAAGGTTTTCATCTACAACAAGATAATGATCCCAAACACACTTCCCAACTTTGTAAAAACTATGTGAATCAAAAAGAGGAGGAAGGGGTGCTGATAAATATGATTTGGCCACCACAATCACCCGATCTCAACCCTATCGAATTACTGTGGGATGAATTAGATAAAAACGTGAGAGAAAGCTGTCCACAATCGCAGAAACAGCTTTGGGAGCAACTTACAAGGGTGTGGAATAATTTACCAATGGATACGCTTCAGAAACTTGTATCGCGGTTGCCTAATATTTGTAAAGAAATCATTAAGCGCAGAGGTGGATACTTCGACGAAAGTCGAATATGATAAGAAATTCTACAGAATATGTTGAAATTATTTTATTTTATAAGGAAAACTGTTCATTTGTCTCGTAGATATAGTTTTGTAGAAATATACGTTTTGTTTCACTAAGCGTGCATGTTTTTTTTTAATTGCATCTACTGATCCCTCACTTATTGCTTGTAGTGTACAAAGATGGCTCACGGGAAGGCGAACCCCCTTGGGGTTCACCAGAAGTTAGACCTCCTACGAGGAAATCTCATTCCCAAATTACACCATGGATTCCAAGTGCCAACGATCCTGGGGAAGACCCTCCGGGCGGCAGATGGCTCATTAAATGTGCAGTGAAGAGGGCGCTCCACTTAAACATCCACACTGGAGACCAGTTCTTGTACGCAAAAATCAGAGATTGAGAATTGGGGATACCCAACCTTCGACAGAACATCCCAATCATAATAAGTCGTCGCCTGACGGGCTTGGAAGCGGGACCGGATATGGTCGCCCAGGCGGCCCTGAAATCTGCAAAGGGCGAAAAACTGCAAGGCCAACTAGCAAGATTGCCGTCCATAATGTCCGCGGCCTAATACTGGAGGGAGAAAATCACTAACAAGCCCATGAGTCGCGGTCTGGAGACTGTAACTGATGACACCGCCAGCAGGGCCGGGCTCCACTACTTGCCCACGGTTTGGACCGGACGAAACTTCGTCAGGGCTGCACAACTTCGCATGGCTAATCTTCCAACGGCCGGGCTTCCGTCCAACCGATCAGAGGCGCGATTCTACAGGGATGGGTGCCCACGCGTGGAGAGTCTGAGCCACGTTCTCCAAGGGTGTCCCCTTACACACCACGAAAGGATCAAGCGCCATGATGCAGTAGTCCACAAGATGGCCGAACATTGTCGTAGAAGGGGATGGGTCACAGAAATAGAGCCTAGAGTCTATTACCCCGATAAACAATTCTACAAGCCGGATCTAGCGATACACATATCCGCAACCGACACCATCATTTGCGATGTCCAGGTGGCATGGGAAGGTTCCCGGCCATTGAGTGAGACCTGGACGAGGAAACGGCTTGTATACGGCAACGTAGGGTTCGTCGAGACCGCCAAACGGAAGTGGACCGGGATAAACTTCATCTTCCTCCCCATCATCATCATTGGCGCCAGAGGAGTGTGACCGGGCTTCAACTGCGGCACATCTGAGATGCTGGCAGCCCTTAAGTATCGCTTAATGAGTTAAGTAAGTCACTGAACCTGCTGATTATGTATACGGACAGGAATATCTTTTCTACACCACTTTCGAGTGATACAAGGTAGCACTTAATCAGTTTCTAAAAAAACCGATGAATATAAATAATACAGTCGCGCAACTGACATTCGTCAGTGTTTGACTGAGAGTATATTCAGAAACCTAACATATACAGTATGTTATAAATTAAACGTAATGATATATAATAAAAGTGTAATTTCACTCCACGACACTTAACCGGTCCATCAAGGTTGATTGAAGCACTCATACCTGGGATACAGACGTTCGTACAACCTTTCTGTTCATATTTATACGACGAGAAGTCAAAATGTTCCCAGAATTGTGTCGTAGTGTTGGCAGTTGTGATGCAATCACAATAAATTTTGTACAGTACATTCCTTATGGTGCATAGTTATGACGCTGACAGGTCTGAGCAAGTCTGAACACGCAGTGTGACTGCAGTTTAGCGAAAGGTAGGAGTGTGGTGATCAGTTGGTGCGATGTCGCAGTTCGAGCAACGGGCGAACATCAAGTTCATGTGCAGATTGGGAAAATGTGCTTCAGAGACTTTGTTAGCCTTACAAACAGTTTACGGTGACGATTCTTTCAAGAAAACAGCCGTTTACGAGTGGTTTTCAAGATTTAAGGGTGGACAGGAATCGCTGGAAGACGAGAGTCGCAGTGGGAGACCTTCAACCTCCAGGAACGAAGGAATGGTCGAGCGAGTGAAACAATTAATCAGAGCAGACCGCAGAATGACCATCGACGAGTTGGCACAAGAAGCGGGGATCTCTCATGGATCCATACACGCAATCCTGTCAGATGATTTGAAGATGAAACGTGTCAGTGCAAAGTTTATCCCGCGCTTGCTGAATCCGGATCAGATGGAAACTCGGAAGTTGACGGCGGCCGAATGTTTTGAAAAAAGCACAGAGGACCCGACGTTCTTGTAGACAATCGTTACTGGTGACGAGACTTGGGTGTACGCGTACGACCCGGAAACCAAGATTCAGTCATCAGGATGGCACACATCGTCCTCTCCTCGACCAAAGAAATCACGTCATGTCAAATCGAAAACAAAAGTGATGCTCATTGCGTTTTTCGACAACGAAGGTGTGGTGCACCATGAATTTGTACCAGCTGGACAAACGGTTAACGGTCCTTTTTACATGCAAGTTTTGAAAAGAGTGAGGGAAGCAGTTCGAAGAAAACGTCCAGGCAAATGGCAAGAAGGATGGTCACTCCATCACGACAATGCTTCCTCCCACACGTCGATTGTTGTGCAAGCATGGCTTGCAGAAAAGAACATTACAGTCCTACAGCAGCCTCCCTACTCACCGGATTTAGCGCCATTCGATTTCTGGCTCTTCCCGAAGCTCAAAAAGGGCCTCAAAGGTAACCGTTTTGACACCGTAGAAGACATCAAAACCAACGCGACGGCTGAACTTCGGAAGATACCACAACAGGACTTTCATCGTTGTTTCCAACAATGGCAGGAGCGGTGGAGCAAGTGTGTGTGTTCAGACGGCGCCTACTTTGAAGGCGATTAAGTGACTGTGTACCTATGTTGTGGTAATAAAGAGTTAAAACAAAATTCCGGGAACTTTTTGACTCCTCCTCGTATATATATATTTATATACTCGTACATTAATTTGTTGTATTCATTTAATTCTAAAGACTGTGGTAACAACAAGTACATTTATTTGCCATCGTACTAGTTAGTTCTACGCCATTTAAGACTGTACAGGCCCTAAGTAAAAATATCTGAGCCCAGTAAAAAATTTTTAAAGCCAGCAGTTATGGGTAGCAATGACATTTATATTTCCTTCTGCAACTGCTGTCGTCGCTGGTGTAGTGTGATGATTCAAGATGGCTTGCTGCTGACGTTGCTGGAACATAAAAGAAATAGTTATTTCTTTTAAGGGACAAGCTGCCAGTTTGTGCCGGTTTGGCATGCTGCTGGTTTTTTATTTTGAAAATTTGTTTTGAAATTTTACGAAATAAAGGGTGACCACGGGATGTATTTACATTTTTGATGCGACTGTAGTCAGCCTCGGCAAATCATGGGGGGAGGGGCGGGCGGTCATTCACCTCCCAAGCAGTAGCCATTTAGGTATTCCAGTCGCAATGGAGCCGTGGACAGTTCAACATCGCGTATTTTTACGTACGATTCTTATGTAAGAAACAATGATTCAGTGGTAGCGGCTCAGCGTGATTTTCGCATTCATTTTAACGTTGGACGGCATGGAGCCGTACCTACCCGACCAACGATTATGAAATGGGTTACAAGTTTTCGGCCCACAGGCAACATTATGGGGAAGAAACCACCAGGCGCTACACGAACAGTGAGGACTCCGGAGAACATTGACAGAGTGAGAACAGCAATGATTAGGAGTCCTGGTCGTTCAACTCGACGGCACGCATCTTCATTACACATGGGACGTGAGTCGGTCCGAAAAATTTTGAAACGGGATCTCAAGTTTCATCCTTACAAGATTGTGTGTGTACAGGAGTTAAAAGAAACTGATTACCCCCAACGGTTGGATTTCGCTACTCAAATGCAAGTTCTCCTTCACGATGAGCCTGACGTTCTGATTTTCATGAGCGATGAAGCTCACTTTTACCTAAATGGGACAGTGAACCAACAGAACTGCAGATACTGGGCAGAGGAAAACCCAAGACAGCTTCATGCGAAACCTCTACATTCCCCTCGTGTGACTGTATGGTGTGCGGTGTCGAGACAACATGTTATTGGCTCCTTCTTTTTTGAAGAGGGTGGAGTTGCGGTGACAGTGAACGCGAATCGGTACGTGCGTATGATCAACGATTTTTTCTTACAACTGCAGATGCTCAACTTGCAACAGGACATATGTGGTTTCAGCAAGATGGAGCTACTGCACACACAGCAAGAGTTTCGATGACGTTGCTGCGAAACTTGTTCCCAGGTCATGTCATTTCAAGATTTGGAGATGTGCCCTGGCCTCCTCGTTCTCCCGACCTCAACATCTGCGATTTTTTTTGTAGGGACATTTGAAGGAGAAAGTTTTTCAACGCAAACCTCGTAATTTGGAAGATTTGAAAGAGGCAATTCGTGAAGAGGTGGCACTAATCACCGAGGAGACACTACAGCTAGTATGGCAGAGCTTCCTCAACAAAATTGAAAACTGTATCAGAGAAGACGGCCGTCACCTTCCTGACCTTATTTTTGCAAGTTAAATTAAATGGCATATCCTAACAAACATGTCAGAAAAGTAAATATATTTTTTGTTTAAAAAATTAACACCGTTTTGCTGTTTTCAAAATGTTAATACTTCCCGTGGTCACCCTGTACTTAACTGGCCTCTCGACATGAAGGGATGTCTGTGACAGAATATTGGACATTTTAGTGAATGAGATTTATAAGGAGTGGACTACTTCCGCAGGTTAGGAGCGGAATTGTGAATATTATTTAAGCCTAACACGGGCTAGGCCCCAATTAGAGCTTTAGATAAGACTAGTTTAGATTTAGATAGTTTTGTAGTAAGTAAAGATTAAGGTTAGGTTACATCCGGTGTACCGCTACAGGCAAAGCACCGGATTCTAGGATAACTATTGTTTATTATTTAAGTTGTTTGTAAATAAAGAGATATCCATAATCGTCCTATCGAGAGAACTATTCGCAGTGTGGTGGAGAAATTTGAGTCCACTGGCACAGTAAACAATGGATCAACACCCGTACGACGATGAAACGCAAGATCTGCTGAAAACATCACCGCTGTCCGTGCGAGTCAGCCTTTCGCAGACCACAACCTAGCGAATTTTGTGTCGTGACTTGGGCCTGCACCCGTACAAAATTCAACTTACCAAGGAGCTGAAAGTATATCCCATGCCATCGTTTAAATTCAGACTGATTTATGATATTTTGGATGCGCGCCATCCAGCGAAACCTCAGCGGACATTTGCACGATGTTACATTCCATACATAATGCATCAATAGGCGTTTCAAACTAATAAAGAATTTCGATGATACAAACTTTGTTTTATTTAAATTTAAAGATAGAGCGCTTAATGAAAGAACGGTTATAACATAGTCAAAATTTAGTTTTATGCATTACTGTCTTCATTTTTTCCAAATCGTTCCAATATTCGACCATTTTCTTCTAGGTGTTGTTTTATACAAATTCCTTTCAAACTTCATTTCGTTTTTTACATAGTTTCTAACCGAATGCATATTTGTTACGCATCAAACATTTAATGTTTATGGTATTTAGCCCTGTTTATAACACTTGTTATTATTTTAGGAAGCGCTTAATGAAAGACCCGTTATAACTGTGGTCAAAAGATACTTTACCTACAAACATGCAAGAAGTACACGTTGCAATAAATGTATATTGCAAAACACATTGAATATGTAACAATGAAGACTATTTATACATATATAGTTGAGAAGATAATATTCTATTTGCATGTGAAACTAATATCTAATATACGAATATTTTGTATATGGATAGTACATTTTCATATTGTACAAAATTTTTCAGTTATTTACAATTCGTGGGTACCATAATGGACACTATATTCCCCTACTGTTTTGTCAAGCAAAACAAGTGATATGTATCTAAAACTGTTTTCTTTCTGAAAATATAAAATTTAAGAAATAAATGACATACGTTTTTAGTCATGCAAGGTTTTCGTTGATTTTAAAAACTAAATCCACAGTGTTATAATTTACGTTTGGTCTGGCATGCACATTAACCGATAACGGCTGTCGTTGCATCAAGCATAGTTTAGAAAAATTCAGTCACTTGGACTAGTTTCACAAGACGCCAATAATTCTAAAATAGTAAAATGGCTTAGAAACATATTTGGACTGATTTCTAAAACCAAAATTAAGTTTCAGACTCTTTATGTTTTTGATTTAATGTCTTCTTGTAAACGAGAAAATGAAGTACGCGTGAGTACGCAAACTATTTGCTTGAAACATATGTAAAAGAAAATACATTTCATCAGCATATATGAGCAACTTAAAGCATGTGTTATCCGAACCACGAATGTGGAATTCTTTTTATACAACACATCCTTCTATATCTGTTTTCATTAAAAAACTCAAATTGACACATATTAAAATGTCTAGTTTAAATATACTTACTAAAATAAAAGATAACACTATTCAAGCAAAATAACATTTGCAAGAGAAGCTTGTTGAACAACCTGAACTGAAAGGAAAAAACAGACTAGATTATACACAATATACATATCTCATCTACTTCTTAAAAAATAATATAGCATACTAAGAAAAAAATATACGAAATCGAAAAAAACTACTTCAAGAAATAACGAAGAAACAAACATGTTCTTAAAAAATGACAAAGAATATTACTATGACATTTTCGTCGTGATATTTTGTTTTCCACCATCAGTGATATTAGTGCACTTTTGCCTGTCTTAACCCACTTTTTTGTTTAGCCTTTTAGTCTTCTTGGTACCAGATGCCAAATCTTTTGTTTTCGCCACGTACGGTCAGGCTAACCGTTGTCGTGATCTAAGAAGACAAATAGCTAAACCTTTCGAACCTTTTCTTGGAACAGTCTTGGTAAATTTCCATTGACACACTACAGTCTTTCAGCACTGATTCTATTTTTATTAATTTCTTAATGCAGTGTTAGTTGTTTAATTAAAACAAAAATGCGTAGTTTTCCGTGTTTTGATTAAATAAAAGAATTAATTGCGATTAGGTAAAGTGAAGAGTAGGACGTTTTAAATAATTTTCGGACAACCGTGCCAACTATTCATTTAGTTGAATAGTGCGGTTTAATTAGAATGAAAGTAGTGTTTTAAATAAACAAAAGTATTAATTGCGCGTAAAAATAAAGTGAAAAGGCGGACGTTCTAAATCGTTGTGAAACCGTTTCAACTATTAGTTTGTGCAGTTTTTCTGTATGCAGATAAACATCGACGATATTTAGTTACAACAAGGCGGCGCAACTTGCCATACAGCCCGCTTAACAGTTGATTTATTGCAAAATCAATTTGGTGACGACAACTTTATTTCCCCCCCTCGTTCGTGCGATCTAACGCCTCTGGATTACTTTTTATGGGGCTATGATGAGTCATTGGTTTATGCCGGCAAACCAGCAACTCTTGAAGCATTGGAAGTCAATATTCAAGCCACCATGGACGCCATGCGGCCAGATTTATTGACCTTGTAACTCGTAGCCGCGGCGGACATATATATATATATATATATATATATATATATATATATATATATATATACAGTCATGTTCGTTAAAATAGCAGTGATGCGTAAGAGTATCAAAACTGATTTGGTACGTAAGTAGTGCCAGTGAAATGCATAGTATACATTTTCAAATGTATAAATCTTGTCTTATGTAGGGAAACAACCGGATATTCGGGGAACTCCCCAGTTATATCGAACTATATGAAAGTTGCAGGTGTTCGTCAAAATAGCAGTATTCCGTAGTTTACATTGAAAACTCGTGCTATGTAGACGGTATACACAATTTGGATCAATACATAGTCTTAACTTATATCAACACTTTAATATATTCATTTTGACCGGTAAATGTAAACTGTTTCTTACACTGCAATGGGTCGAGCTAAACATTGTACCCAAGAAAAGAGAACACTTATTTTAAACTTCATTCAAAGAGGAAAAACATACAAATTTATACAAGAAGCGCTCGGATGCTCAGCTAAGATGATATTAAATGCGAAAAAATGGAAAAAACATAAAGAAAATCGTGGCGGTAAAAGAAAAACTACTATTAGAGAAGACAGAAGCATCCTCAAGTTAACTAAAGCGAACCCCTTTATGTCGTCGAGCCAAATTAGACGGGAACTCGGTCTTCCTATAAGTACTTCAACTATTAGAAAGAGGCTTATAGAAGCAAATTTACAAGCTAGAAGACCGAGGAAAGTACCTCTCTTAAATAAAAGACAGGTTAAAAACAGATTGAATTTTGCACGTCAACATGCATTATGGGATTCAGCAAAATGGCGCAATATACTCTGGAGCGACGAATCTAAAATTGTTTTGTTTGACGCTCATGGGTCGCAACAACATGTTAGAAGACCTCCATTAGCGGAGTTTAATCCAAAGTACACGAAAAAAACTGTTAAGCATGGAGGTTCTACAATAATGATTTGGGGATGTTTTTCTTGGTATGGTGTTGGACCATTGTACAAAATTGACGGCATTTTGGACGCTGATGGTTATGTTACTATAATGCAAAACGTAATGCTACCGTACGCCGAAGAAGAAATGCCTCTGCGATGGGTTTATATGCAGGATAATGACCCTAAGCACGCTTCTCGCAAGGCTAAAAAGTGGTTTGCGGACAATAATATCACGTTATTGGTCTGGCCTGCACAACCGCCAGACCTGAACCCGATAGAACATTTATGGGGCGATATAAAAAAGGCCGTTTCAGCAGCAAAGCCACAAAATACTAACCAATTGTGGGAAGTGTGTCAAGAAGCTTGGAAATCAATCCCAATTACCCGTTGTCGTCAACTAGTAGAATCTATGCCGCGACGCTGTGCAGCCGTTATTGCAAATAGGGGCCAGGCAACAAAGTATTAGTGCACTAGTGAAAAATATTTAAATAAAAACAAATTACAGGTGCATAGAGTAAAGACTGCTATTTTAAGGAACAGGATCATATTATCATTTTGTCCCAGAAGTTTTATTACATTTCTTTTCTTTATAATGTACATAAAAAACTTTTAAAATATAGAGAATAATATTTATCTAATATTATCATTTGTTTTTTTTAAGTTACATTTGAGATTTTAAGAAATATTATAACACTGCTATTTTAACGAACATGACTGTATATATATATATATATATATATATATATATATATATATATATGTGCCGGAAATCATAATTAAAAAATAAATGCCATGAAATTATCTACCAGATTATAATAAGAAAAATTTCATTCCAACCATATTTCTGTCTTGTTTTATCATTTTAAATTCTCAAACTCCTAAAAAAACACCGAAAATAAAGAATGTTGTTAAGTTCTGCTTGACAGAACTTGCTTAAAAAATTATTACGTATATTTTTCAAAATCTGTTGCGTTTCCAATTAATAAAGCTTGAAATAGTTATTTTCTATCCCACGCTAGTTCTATTCTAGGCAATATAGAGCAGTCTATCAAATAACGCTTTTAGCCCGACATTTGTTGGATCATAAATATTATGTTACGTCAAAGTTCATGCGCAGATTGGTGCCACGAGAAAACGTGCGAGCTTTGACGCTGCTGGACGAGCTTAGTTTGACCATTTCGTACGGCGCCATAAATGCGTCCTTCAATCCTAAAACCCACAGCTAATTCCTTTTACCGTGCGAATGGATTTAATAAGGAAGCCATAAACGGATTCTTCGACTTTCTCGAGTGTGAGTTTGTAAAGCATACATACCTGCCGGACCGTGTAATTAGTGTAGATGAAACAGGCATATCCGTTGTCCAAAGCAAGGCCCCCCCAAGTTGCTGGTCCCAAAGGTAAACGCCAGGTTGAGCATTAAGTGCCGCTGAGAGACGGACTTAATCACTGCTGTGTCGAGCATGAGCGCTGGAGAAACATATGTGCCGGCGATGAAATATGACGAACACTTTTATGAAAGGGGTTCCACCTGGCACCATTTTGGCAGATGCCATGCGTCTGGATGGATCCAGGGGAATTTATTTACCGAATGGTTCAACCATTTTATTGAAAAAACCAAGCTTACAGCTGAAGACCCTGTTCTTCTTCTACTAGACGGGCGAAAGTCCGCCAGAAAATGCTGCACATGAATAGAAGTAGTCCTGACGCATACATCCATGCATGTATTCCCAACGACGGTCTCGGCATAATTTCCCTCGGAGACTATGTGCCAACGATTATGCGTAATATGATGACGAACATCGTTTTAACAGCCGACCCATTAACTGCCGTGGTCCTAGCAAAACCAGCGACAAACAAGTTCTATGAAAAGCTCCTGGTATGGACTGGGGTAAACGGCGGTAATACGAATAACATGAAAAAGGAGTGGAGCAGAAGACTCCAAGAATCGTATTCGGGGAACGGCTTGCGTCGAGGAAGCATTAATGGTGCGAGCGGAAGCTGGGTAAGGAATCCTTCGAACTTTTGGTCCGGCGGCGATTTCATCAACGCGGTTCTCCTGAGGAGTATACCCTCAAATCTACCTCATGAAAGAAAGTGCGGGCGGGTGGTCCGAAGACAGAAAGCCTATCTCATGTTCTTCAAGGGTCCCCGCTCAAACATTGGCATCGTAAACAGCGGCAGAACCGAGTAGCCGCTAGATTACGAACAATAGGTGAGAGAAAGGGGTGGATAGTAGAGGAGGAGCCGCGGATACGCCTCGCGGACAGCACCATTCGCAAGCCAGACCTATTTTTTGCGAAGGGGGATACGATTGTCGTCTGGGATGTGACCATAGCTTGCATATTACAGCCAGCAACCGACCCTGGACGCGATAAGTGATCGATGCCCATGGAGAAACGTCGTGGTCCTGGCTTTCGGATTAGGAGCTAGAGGGACGTGGTGCGAGCAGAATACCATTCGCAAACACTTTGTTTCTCTCAAGAGCCGAAATCAATAGCCTCGTTAATAGCACCATAAATGGGAGCACTATAATACACAAAGAGTTTATGAAAACTGTGTATAGAAGAGCCACTGGCTGGGGGACATGAAGAGGTTTCGTAACATCTAAACCGTTTTAAACTGTCTGTGTTGTCCATTTTACAAGTTTTTAGGACATTTATTTATTTATTATTTTATCTACACCAAAAACATTGATGTGGTTGATCTTGTTAGGAAAAATAATGTGATAATCATAAGCCTACCCCCTCACACGACGCATTATATGCAACCATTAGATAAGACTTTTATGGGACCATTAAAGCACTATTACAGTGAAAATATCCGGCAATGAATGCGTCACAATGATAGACCACTAGGACCATACGACATAAAAGGAGTTTTTGGAAAGGCTTATCCAATGTGTCAAACTGGAGTCCTCGCTGTCAATAGATTCAAAGTAAACGGAATCTACCCCTGCAATTGACAAATTTTTACTGATGCGAACGAACTTTGCTCCCTCTGGGGTTGATGTGGACGAGTTAAACTCGCAACTCTTTCAACAAAACGAAAGCAGTCCCTAGCTCTTCAGCTACAGGCACACACGCAAAGCTACACACCAGTTCACACGTTATGACATTACCGATATATAATAAAGGGTGACCACGGGATGTATTTACATTTTTGATGCGACTGTACTCAGCCTCGGCAAATCATGGGGGGAGGGGTGGGCGGTCATTCACCTCCCAAGCAGTAGCCATTTAGGTATTCCAGTCGCAATGGAGCCGTGGACAGTTCAACATCGCGTGTTTACGTACGATTCTTATGTAAGAAACAATGATTCAGTGGTAGCGGCTCAGCGTGATTTTCGCATTCATTTTAACGTTGGACGGCATGGAGCCGTACCTACCCGACCAACGATTATGAAATGGGTTACAAGTTTTCGGTCCACAGGCAACATTATGGGGAAGAAACCACCAGGCGCTACACGAACAGTGAGGACTCCGGAGAACATTGACAGAGTGAGAACAGCAATGATTATCTTCATTACACATGGGACGTGAGTCGGTCCGAAAAATTTTGAAACGGGATCTCAAGTTTCATCCTTACAAGATTGTGTGTGTACAGGAGTTAAAAGAAACTGATTACCCCCAACGGTTGGATTTCGCTACTCAAGTGCAAGTTCTCCTTCACGATGAGCCTGACGTTCTGATTTTCATGAGCGATGAAGCTCACTTTTACCTAAATGGGACAGTGAACCAACAGAACTGCAGATACTGGGCAGAGGAAAACCCAAGACAGCTTCATGCGAAACCTCTCCATTCGCCTCGTGTGACTGTATGGTGTGCGCTGTCGAGACAACATGTTAGTGGTCCTTTCTTTTTTGAAGAGGATGGAGTTGCGGTGACAGTTAACGCGAATCGGTACGTGCGTATGATCGAAGATTTTTTTTTTCTTACAATTGCAGATGCTCAACTTGCAACAGGACATATGGTTTCAGCATGATGGAGCTACTGCACACACAGCAAGAGTTTCGATGACGTTGCTGCAAAACTTGTTCCCAGATCATGTCATTTCAAAATTTGGAGATGTGCCCTGGCCTCCTCGTTCTCCCAACCTCAACATCTGCGATTTTTTTTTGTAGGGACATTTGAAGGAGAAAGTTTTTCAACGCAAACCTCGTAATTTGGAAGATTTGAAGGAGGCAATTCGTGAAGAGGTGGCACTAATCACCGAGGAGACACTACAGCTAGTATGGCAGAGCTTACTCAACAGAATTGAAAACTGCATCAGAGAAGGCCGTCACCTTCCTGACCTTATTTTTGCAAGTTAAATTAAATGGCATATCCTAACAAACATGTCAGAAAAGTAAATATATTTTTTGTTTAAAAAATTAACACCGTTTTGCTGTTTTCAAAATGCTAATACTTCCCGTGGTCACCCTGTATTTGTAAATTCATAATATAGAATATAACATTTGACATAATACATTAAATATCATTATTAATTTTCACTGGAATTTCTTAATTTTTTTTTATTCTTTAAGTCTATTTTCATTTATTTTTTAGATTATCATCAATTGTTTTGGTCAAACATATGAAGAATACAAAGGCTGAAGAAAGTAGAGACATTTTTTGCACGTGTATTTTAAATATCCACTTCGTGAATCCTATATTCTAACAAATTCAAAACTTATACTTTAGAAAACTAAAGAGCAGAGGTCACTATTAAATAAATTGATCTTTATAAATATTAACTTATAGAGGCAAAGATGGAGTAATGGGCCCCTGCGGGTAATATGGGCCCCTCCGATATCTATCTAATAAAGTAGTGGACTCAGTGTAACGGTGACAACTAAAACTAATAATACTAGTTCATAATTGGACGTACAGACCGCGCTGCCGCCGAATCTGTTATGACAACTTAGTAGTGATGTTATTTTGTTGTATGCTCCGACCAAAACTTTGAATGGTACGCGTTTATTGCAATATTACTATATCTTCTTGTAGATAATTACTAATTATGATTATTGCTATATATTTGTCAAGTCCTAAGAATTATATTCCACTAATAATATTATAGTTTATGTCTAGTGTTGGTGGGTGATAAATTTGTTTTCAAAGATGGCGCTGTTGGTATTATATTACTATAATATATTTTTGTGTTGGCAATATGAGCCCCTACATGAAGGGGCCATATTAGAATTACCATAGCAACACTCTGTTACTTCTAGTTGCAGTAGCATTGTAAACAGTTATTTCCTCGCAAAAAGTCAAAAAGATAGACTTAGGACAAGCAAGAAATGATTAGAGCGTTACAGGCCCTGCCACATCGTTCAGACAGGTTCTGGTTATGTGCACACAGCGCCCTAGCGTCATTTCTCTGCTGTTATCATGTTTCCATGTCTGTATTGTGTTCTTTCGGACATTTTCTAATATGACTTCCATTTTTTACAATACAGCTTTTTTCAAAGCTATTTTGCATTAAAACTTTACGTTAAACGGTAAGTTAATTGTTGTTTCGATCCTATGTACCATATGTATGTTAAATAATTATTTTAATATTTGTTGTAGTAGTTTGAATGACGGAGCCCTCAATATGTTTTACTACAACCTGTGACTCCGGGCGGCACTAAAATGAGGAAATACTATTCAAAGGATGCCAGTGCACTCAATGTAACGGTGACAACCAAAACTAATAATACTAGTTCATAATTGGACGTATAGACCGCGCTGCCGCTGAATCTGTTATGACAACTTAATAGTGACGTTATATTGTTATATGCTCCGACTAAAACTTTAAAAGGTACGTGTTTATTTCAATACTATCACATCATCCTGTAGATAATTACTAATTATGATTAATGCTATACATTTGTCAAGTTCTAAGGATTATATTCCACTAATAATATTATACAATAGTTTATGTTTTTATTGAAAAAACCAAGCCTACGGGTGGAGACCCTATTCTTCTTCTACTATACTCTGTTCCAAAATTCGGCGGACCACCTCTCAAATCTGGCGCAAAAATGTGGCCTTGGGATTGGTTACTGTGAAGATAAATTAACACAGCTATATTTAGATGAGAAAGTGCGGCCATATTGTTTGACGAGTGATAGGTTAGGTTGTAGTATTTTCAGCGCATTATTATATTTGGTTAATTACTTGTACAAAAGAGGTCTTTTGAGAACTAAACAATAATATTATTTATATTTGCGTCGTTTCCGTAATGGATGAACTGCAGGGTACAAGTGGGAAACAGGTGATTCCTATATCACCACCTAGAAAGCGCAGCCGTTCAGGTCACTTGTTACTGGAAGAGAAGGAGTTTGTCTTGAATATGTATAAAACATTAAAACAAGACACACCTGATATCTCAACAAGACAAGTGGTGTTAAATATAACAAAAACATTAGGTACGAAGTGTAAAATATGATAATACTAATGGTTAATTTAGTGCTACATTCGTTTTAGGAATTGCAAGGAGTACAGTGTACAGTGTACTGAAGGAATATAAGAATGAGGGTGATGTTGCTGCTCCAAGGCAAAGCACTGGAAGACCTTCCAAATTAGCTCTTTTCGATGAGACAGTGAGAAATGCTTTGCGGCAAATTGTTCATAGCTTTTTTTTATAAAAACGAATTGCCAACACTGAACAAAATCATGGCTGTCATAGACGAACGTGATGATATACCACACATCAGTCGTACAACATTACATCGTTTGCTGAAAAAACTTAATTTCAAGTAAGTTGCAGATTGTGCCTAATAAAATTGATAGATTTTAGATTGATTTTAGCTCAGTAAATATATTCAAATTATTGCAGATATATGAAAAGAGACAGAAAGAGCGTCTTGATTGAACGTAGTGAAATAATCCGCTGGAGACGCAAATACCTTGCCACGATTAAGTCCTACAGATCACAAGGCCGGTCAATCTATTATTTAGATGAGACATGGGTCAACGAAGGAGATACGAAACAAAAGGTGTGGGTTGACAAAAATATTACAAGTCACCGACAAGCATTTATTGATGGATTATCTACAGGCTTAAAACATCCTTCCGGAAAAGGTCACAGACTTATTATACTTCACATCGGATCTGAGGATGGTTTTGTTGAGGATGGGTTACTTTTATTCGAAGGAAAAAAACACGTGATTATCATGATGAGATGGATTCAACTGTGTTTGAAAAGTGGTTTGAGAAAATATTATACAAATTACCAGATAATGCAGTAATCGTAATGGATAACGCTTCCTATCATTCTCGAAAAGCAGACAAAGTGCCAACTACAGCTTGGAAGAAAGCAGATATACAGGAATGGCTGCATTCCAAAAATATAGAATTTAATCCTGACATGGTTCGAGCAGAATTATTACATTTAGTGCGACTTAATAAAGACCAATATAATAAATATGTAACAGATGAAAAGGCTAGAGAAGCACATAAAACTGTTTTACGGCTGCCTCCTTACCACTGTGAGCTGAATCCTATTGAATTGGTATGGGCACAAATCAAAGATGAAGTCGCTTCAAACAACACAACATTTAAGATAGCAGAGATACGGCAACTGTTAATAAATGCAATAAATAATAATACGTCAAATGGAAAAAATGTATAGACCATGTGATCAAAGAAGAAATAAAAATGTCAGCTCTTGATGGGTTAATGGATGCTGTTGTAGAGCCTTTGATTATATCTATTGGCCCTGACGACAGCAGTGACAGTGTTTCAAGTGATAGCGACTATTAAACTCAAATAAAATGTGGTGGTATAATAAAAAGAACCCTTGTTTCATTTTAAATGTTGGCTGAATAATTTTACGGCGAATTAAATTCACAAACGTGTTTGATTTTGACATTTTACAGATGAGAAATGGCATGAATATACTTGTGTTTTGTTGATGTTTTCTTAAATGTAGATAAAGTTATAATAAAATGTAAATAGTGACAAAAGATAATGTACAAAGAATGTAATCTAACAGATAATGTATTGTAAGTTTTTTATTAAAGCAAATGCAGAAAGTGTATACGTTTCTTTTCAATACATACATCTACCCATCTTTTCATATTATCGAAAATATATTGTAATAATTCTACAGGGATGGTTTATTTTATAAATAAAAAGTAAATGTTTCATATTTGTTCATAATCGTGATCATATAAATGTTGGAATACGCATGTCTGGATACATATGCAAAGATTTCTTTAATGCATTGTGAGCATTTCTATAAGATACAAATGGAAAAATATTAAAGTATTCATTTACAAATTATAGTTATATACTTCTGTGGCAATGAGCAGACTAAATGCTTATATATGTGTTTGCAGTTAGGAATTCCTATACATTTTAGGCATTCACAGTTGCCGCCAAATTATCGCACTAAAATTTCCCATTGTAAATATAACTTGGCGGGAGTAACTATGACTCTCTTACACTTCTCATCTCTTCCCGCTTAAATATCAACTCATAGTTGCCCACCTTCAACTCAAAGTAAGTTGGGGTCCAAAGGGCGCAGCTGGCCTTGCCGGTTGCAGTCCCAGGGACACGATAAGCGATTACATAGCCTCTACGTGTCCAAGACCGTACACACACCTTCTCGTGGTGGCGCTGATCTTGCAAAGTGTGACGGATCGAAGCTCTTTCCAGCTCTTCTCTCTACCTCTTGTTCTTCCAACATTTTCTAATACAGGTAGGACGGGTTACCAGCCCCCTACCGGTGAACATTGGTACAGAACCGCGTAAGCCAGCCTCGGATAGGGGGACTGCCAAGGGTTCGGCAGCCCCTAAAATAGGAACCCGCATTAGACGACCTTCGCTACCATCTGGTTCACGAATTACAACATCTGGCGATCAGCCAACTACGCCGGTAGAATCTATAGAGCCGGCAGCTCCCGGGAAGGAACCCGGATCCTCACGCCTACCTGCGAAACCCATTCCAAATATTGGGGCCAAGAAAACTTATACTGGTTCCCAGCAGGTAGGCCCCTACCCTCCCCCCACGCATCTTCCGTTCAACTGCGAGGTCTGCGTCAAGGGCTTCGCCCTCAAAAGTAGCGCCGCAAGGCACCAGAGAGACTGCGTTGACCGGGACAAGTCCATATGCCAATACTGCTTCGCACCCTTCGATACTTTTGCTGGCGTCAGACAGCATGAGCATCGAGCCCATCCTGAAAAGGACAGGGCGCGCCTCGAAGCAAAGCTCCCCGCCCCTGAACCAGAACTCATGGCCAAAATCGCCCAGATTGAGGCCTCGAGTAAAAAGGGCGGGGCTTTCATAAAGGAAATGAAGGCAGCAACCGGACTGACAGAACATCAGATCCGGCATAGACGTGACAGCAAAACATATCAAAAGTACCTCGAGAAGGCCCAGAAGGAACAACGAGAGAAAGGCAGAACCCTTTTCCAAGCCATATCTCGTCCTTCGACTGGCCCCTCAAAAGGTGCTATCCCAATAGCCCAACTAACATCTGTAGCTACACATCCGCCCACAGCCCCGGCTGCCTTCCCCAAAACCAGCCACGGCCCATCGCAGGGCAAGGCTAAGACCATACATCTGGAGTCACCCCTGTCAACTGGTCCCCCGGACCAAAATGCCCACCCATCACCTCAGGGCAGAGGGACCGAACCCATCCAAGAGGACCCGCCAAAGAAGAGGAGACCAACATCGTCCCCTCTAGACCAACGTCCTCCGAAAATCAGGAGTAAGCCGGTCGCGGTTGACCGTCCGGGGCCTAGAAAAGCCCCGAAAGATCCTGTGGTGTCCCCGCGTAGCCCAGAGAGAAAGAAAAGGCCCTTAACATCGCCAACGTCTCCCGGCAGAGCTCCGAGTCGCCCACGCCTCCCTACTCTGGCGACCGACTCCCCACGCCGGCCCCATGACCTACCCGAGTCAGCCGACTCCCGGCGCGAGGGTGCCAGCCCCCAAGACCTCCCAAATATCAAGCCATCGCTTCCGCTGGAGGAACAACACCTTCCCCTCCCAGACGAAGCAGCGATGCAAGGTATCCACGCACATCTATCGGCCATCCAAACCTCTGCCGATGCCGCGACCAGGCAACTGATCACGATAGGCCTGAGCGGATCCCTAGTGGAATACCAGGAGGCACTGGAGGACTGGCTCCAGACCATCTTCCCGTCCCGACACGAAGTGGGCCCCCGTGCGCCGCGTGCGCGGCCGTCGCATCACCGCGACCAAGAGGCCCAAACAAATGGAGCCCCACCAACCGCTGCCAGATCACCCCAATCCCGACGAATCGCCGAATACAAGAAGGCCCAAGACCTGTACACAAAGGGCAAGGCGGGCCTGGCAGAGAAAATCTTCTCTGGAAAGGCACTGCTGGAACCCGATGTGTTCCCTGACATCAAGCAGATTGAGGAATTCTATGGCGGCATTTTCGAATCCACCTCACCTCCCGACGACGACCCATATCCGCCCGTGGACTGGCCGGGCGATGTGTTCGCGCCCGTAACCGAGCAGGAGATCCTGGAAAACATGGCCCAGTGGAAAAACACCGCACCTGGCCCAGTGGAAAAACACCGCACCTGGCCCCGACGGGATCCGGACATCGGCTGTGGGGAGGTGCCCAACCAGATTACTAGAGGTGCTGTTCAATCTAGTAATGTACCGACAACGATCCCCACCATCCTGGGATCAAAACCGGACCATCCTTGTACCCAAAGGAGGAGACAGGTCCTCACCATCAAACTGGCGACCCATGACTATCGGCTCAGCTCTACAGCGACTGTTCCATCGAGTTGTGGCTAGGAGACTCGCTAAAATCATCAACCTTAGCCACCACCAAAGAGGCTTCAAGGAGGGCGACGGCGTCATGGCAAACACAGTCATACTGGACAATTACATCTCGTCCAGGAAGCTGTCGGGGAAGTCATACAACGTGGCTTCCCTAGACGTGCGGAAAGCCTTTGACACCGTTTCCCACCACTCCATCAGGCGAGCCCTATACCGATTTGGTATCAACCCACTCATGGTCACCTACTTCATGGGAACCCTTCAGGCGGGCCAAACAGTCATAACCATGGGGAAGAAGTCCACCAAGCCAATCTCATTCCGAAGAGGCGTAAAGCAGGGCGACCCACTGAGCCCCCTGCTCTTCAACATCGTGGTGGATGAATTCCTACAAGACCACAACAGCGGGCTGTCTGGTGGTACCGTTTCGGCGGATACCAAGGTGGCAGCCATGGCCTTCGCTGATGACCTGGTGCTGTTGGAGGACCGAGATGTGGAGATGAACCTGTCCATCCAGGCCGCTGCCGAGTTTCTGGGCCGACGTGGCATGGAAATCAACATAGCCAAGTCCGTGACCGTCTCCGCCGTGGTTGTACAGGGAAAGGGTGTCGCCAGACCCCGGCCAGTTTTCCGTTTCCAGGGGAAACTGTTACCCATAGCCGGGGCCATCGGTACGTTTAGATATCTTGGCCATAACATCTCCGGCCAAGGAACTGTAAAGCCATCGATCCACTACCTTCAAGGATGGCTGAACCGCCTCGGAAGGGCCCCTCTGAAGCCACACCAGAAGTTAGACCTACTTCGCGGATACCTGATCCCAAAACTCCATCACGGGTTCCAGGTGCCAACCATCCAGGCGAAAGTTCTCCGATCAGCGGACCGACTCATTAAACGAGCTGTGAAGGGCTGGCTCCACCTACATATCTACACCGGAGACCAGTTCCTGTATGCGAAGATCAGAGACGGAGGACTGGGTATACCAAACCTCCGCCATACCATTCCTAAAATAATGAGTCAACGCCTGATGGGCTTGGAAGCGGACGGGGATGCCGTCGCCTTGGCTGCCCTTAACTCACCTCAAAGCGGCCGCCTAACAGACAAAATGGCAAGAATGGCGTCCGTTCCGTCACCGGGACAATACTGGAGGGAGGAGATAATCAAAAGGCCCATGAGCCGCGGCCTCGAAGCCGTGGCCGATAACACAGCAAGCAGGGCCTGGCTCCACAACATACCTATGGGCTGGACTGGTCGTGATTTCGTGAGGGCCGTGCAGCTCCGCACGGCCGACTTGCCGACCGCTAGGCTCCCATACAAACAACCAGAGGCGCGCCGCTGCAGGGCTGGGTGTCCTCGCGTCGAGAGTTTGAGTCACGTTCTGCAGGGTTGTCCTCTCACACACCATGAAAGGATAAAGAGACATGATGCTGTTGTCCACAAAGTAGCCGAACATTGTCGCAGAAGGGGATGGACCACCGAGGTGGAGCCAAGGATCTACCACCCCGATAGCCAGCTTTATAAGCCAGATTTAGTTATTCATACTTCCGCAACCACCACCGTCGTTTGCGATGTCCAGGTAGCGTGGGAGGGCTCACGCTCCTTAGAAGAAACCTGGACGCGGAAGAGGCTGGTTTACGACAACGTGCGATTCTGCGAGGCTGCTAAACGGAAATGGACCGGGCGAGAGTTCATCTTTCTCCCCATCATCATTGGGGCGCGTGGAGTTTGGCCAAAGTGTAATTATGCAACGTCTGAAATGCTGGCGATACCGCACCACTTGATGGTATCAATCATTAATGGATGCATCAAGTGGGCTAGCTCAATACACCGGTCATTCATGGCCGGCGTTTGGAGGAGGAACCCACAACCAACATCTACGGCAGGGCCCTTCCCACCATCTAGCCAGGAAATTCCGCCAATGCCGATTCCAGCGCTCATGAGTCTGCGCATTCCCAGACCACCGGGATTGGACGCACCACAATTGCCTACACGACCGGCTTCACACCAGGAGAGTACGGAGAAGATGCGTGCACCCCCGAAGGTGGTAGTTCTGCAGAACATTATAATACGGCCACCGGATCCATGATATGCATCTCCTCACATTGTATTATTTTATGTATTGTAATCATATGTATTGTAAATCACTCATAATGTTATTAGAAACCCTACGGCTGGGTAATAGCGTAAGCCGAAATGACATTTAAATATAAAAGACCAATAAAGTTTTTAAATAACTTTAATTGGTGGTCCGATGAATTTTGGAATATAGTATAGATGGGCATAACACCCTCACCAAAAACATTGATGTGGTTGACCTTGCTAGGAAAAATAATGTGATAATCACAAGCCTACCCCCTCAACGACGCATTATATGCAACCATTAGATAAGACATTCATAGGACCATTAAAGAACTATCACAGTGAAAATATCCGGCAATGGATGCGTCATAATGATAGACCACTAGGACCATACGACATAAAAGAAGTTTTTGGAAAGACTTATCTAATGTGTCAAACTGGAGTCTTCGCTGTCAATAGATTCAAAGTAAACGGAATCTACCCCTGCAATCGACAAGTTTTTACTGATGCGAACTTTGCTCCGTCTGGGGTTGTTGTGTACGAGTTAAGCTTGCAACTCCTTCAACAAAACGAAAGCAGTCCCTAGCTCTTCAGCTACAGGCACACACGCGAAGCTACACACCAGTTCACACGTTATGACATTACCAATATATCGTATATGTAAATTCATAATGGAGTAAATTCATAATATAGAATATACAAGGTGCGGCAGAATGACCTCCCCGATTTGTGGAAGGTGTAGCCAGGGGCCGGGTGGGGGTACAGCGGTGATGCATACGTAGAAAGACAGCTCATCTCATGCAATTTCCAGTTCACATCATGGCATGGTCGGGAGTACACCGCGCTTTTGTTGTGGAGGAATTTATTAGAAATGGCGGTTCGCCGATATCGACGCAACGTGCTTTTCGTAATCGCTTCGCGCTCGCTGCTCATGATCCCGTTCCCGATAGAAAAACAATTCGCACCTGGGTGTTAAACTTTAGACAAACAAGTAGTGCATTAAAACGTAAATCTACTGGACGTCCTCGGACTTCAACAGGACCGGAAAATGTGGCTGCTGTGAGAGCTTCGGTTGGTCAATCTCCACGGCGTTCTGCACGAAAGCATGCGCCTGCCCTACGATTATCAGATCGAAGTGTCCGGAGAATTTTGCACTGAGAACTGAAAATGCACCCTTACAAAATTGCAACTACACAGGAGCTGGACGAAAGAGATTATGAAACCCGTGCAACTTTGTGTCGAGAACTTCAAAACTTTCCTCGAAGAAATGTGCTCTTCACGGATGAAGCACATTTTCACCTTTCAGGCATGGTTAACAAACAGAATTTCCGATATTGGGCAGACCATAACCCTCGGCAACTTCATCAACGACCACTACATAGACCACTACATAGTCCACATAAATATCCAGTTCGTGAATCCTATATTCTAACAAATTCAAAACTTATACTTTAGAAAACTAAAGAGCAGATGTCACTATTAAATAAATTGGTCTTTATAAATATTAATCTATATATTAAAGACAAATGTGCAACTTTGCTTTCTTCCGCCTAACACTACATCTTTAATACAACTGCTAGAGCAAGGGATGGATCATTGCTACTTTTAAAACATACTACATAAAACGTTCATTCCAATACGTGGTATATAAACTGGGCATTATGAGTATTTAACGGTCATTGGTGTGTGGAAAAAATTTTCTGTTTCGGACTGCATTAATCAAGTTGGGTTAGCATTAGCCGACTTAAAGCCATCAACCTTGAACTTATGTTAGCAAAATATTTGGCCAGAATGTGTCAAAAGTAAAGATCCTGATCCTGTCACCCATAATAACGCTGTTTTTACTGACATCACAATGCTGGCACATACGATTGGTGGCGATGGATTCGATGATCTATCATTTGTCGATATAGAGGAATTATTAGTTGATAAAAGATTCAACGAAAATGAAATTATAGACCTCGCCCTTGAGACTCATCATGACAGAGAACATAGCGATAATGGCGAAGAAGATCCTCCCATTTTAAATGCAACTCTAATTAAAAGTCTTGATCTTGTCAGGAAATTAGGGAATCATTTTGAGCAACATGATCCTGATGAGGAACGAGCTGAAAATTTCAACGTGAACTGAAATCATTAATGGCATCTTACAGGGAAATTTATAAACGGTTTATCACGAAATCAAACACCATCTTTAATGACTGATTTCCTCCTAAAAACCACTGAATTGTTAACACAGGAGACTAGAGATGATAAGTCAGAAATAATTTCACAAGATAATTCTGGTGATGTCACTGATATTCTAGTCTTACCTAAACGTATGCGTTTAATGTCAGAAAGTGACAAAGTATAAAAAATTTTTATGTCTTATATTATTTTAACTTTTTTTATATTAATGAATTTCCGATATTATTCCGTTTTTTCCAAAGTATGATTTATTTTTTATAATACATTTAATGAATTAAAATGTGTAAGCACGAAATAAATTAAGTGAACTCTAACAAGAATTTTTTAATATTGTTTACACCTAATTCTCTTTTACACGAATTTTTTGGGAACGTATCTATACTATAAAAAGAGAATTATGTGTATATATTTTTCAAAATCTCTTGCATTTCCAATTAATAAAGCTTGAAATAGTTATTCTCTATCCCACGCTAGTTCTATTCTAGGCAATATAGAGCAGTCTATCAAATAACGCCTTTAGCCCGACATTTGTTGGATCATAAATATTATATGACGTCAAAGTTCATGCGCAGATTGGTGCCACGAGAAAACGTGCGAGCTTTGACGCTGCTGGACGAGATTGGTTCGACCATTTCGTACGGCGCCATAAAGGCGTCCTTCAATCCTAAAACCCACAGCTAATTCCTTTTACCGTGCGAATGGATTTATTAAGGAAGCCATAAACGGATTCTTCGACTTTCTCGAGTGTGAGTTTGTATAGCATACATACCTGCCGGACCGTGTAATTAGTGTAGATGAAACAGGCATATCCGTTGTCCAAAGCAAGGTCCCCCCAAGTTGTTGGTCTCAAAGGTAAACGCCAGGTTGAGCATTAAGTGCCACTGAGAGACGGACTTAATCACTGCTGTGTCGAGCATGAGCGCTGGAGAAACATATGTGCCGGCGATGAAATATGACGAACACTTTTATGAAAGGGGTTCCACCTGGCATCATTTTGGCAGATGCCATGCGTCTGGATGGATCCAGGGGAATTTATTTACCGAATGGTTCAACCATTTTATTGAAAAAACCAAGCCTACAGCTGAAGACCCTGTTCTTCTTCTACTAGACGGGCGAAAGTCCGTGAGAAAACGCTGCACATGAATAGGAGTAGTCCTGACGCATACATCCATGCATGTATTCGCAATGACGGTCTCGGCATAATTTCCCTCGGAAACTATGTGCCAGCGATTATGCGTAATATGATGACAAACATCGTTTTAACAGCCGACCCATTAACTGCCGTGGTCCTAGCAAAACCAGCGACAAACAAGTTCTATGAAAAGCTCCTGGTATGGACTGGGGTAAACGGCGACAAAACGAATAACATCAAAAAGGAGTGGAGCAGAAGACTCCAAGAATCGTATTCGGGGAACGGCTTGCGTCGAGGAAGCATTAATGGTGCGAGCGGAAGCTGGGTAAGGAATCCTTCGAACTTTTGGTCCGGCGACAATTTCATCAACGCGGTTCTTCTGAGGGGTAACCTATTACTAACGAAAGGTATACCTTCAAATCCACCTCATGAAAGAAAGTGCGGGCGGGTTGTCCGAAGATAGAAAGCCTGTCTCATGTTCTTCAAGTGTGCCCGCTCACACATTGGCATCGTAAACAGCGACATGACCGAGAATCGCTAGATTGCGAACAATAGGTGAGAGACAGGGGTGAATAGTAGAGGAGGAGCCGCGGATACGCCTCGCGGATGGCACCTTTCGCAAGCCAGACCTAATTTTTGCGAAGGGAGAGATACGATTGTCGTCTGGGATGTGACCATAGCTTGCATATTACAGCCAGCAACCGACCCTGGACGCGATAAGTGATCGATACCCATGGAGAAACGTTGTGGTCCTGGCCCTCGATTAGGAGCACATGGACGTGGTGCAAGCAGAATACCATTCGCAATTACTTTGTCTCTCTCAAGAGCCGAAATCAATAGCCTCGTTAATAACACCATAAATGGGAGCACTATAATACACAAAGAGTTTATGAAAACTGTGTATAGAAGAGCCACTGGCTGGGGGACATGAAGAGGTCTCATAACATCTGTCCGGGTTGTCCATTTTACAAGTTTTTAGGACACTTGTTTATTTATTATTTAGTCACACCAAAAACATTGATGTGGTTGATCTTGCTAGGAAAAATAACGTGATAATCATAAGCCTACCCCATCACACTACGGATTATTCAACCATTATATAACACCTTTATGGGACCATTAAAACACTATTACAGTGAAAATATCCGGCAATGGATGCGTCATAATGACAGACCACTAGGGCCGTACGACATAAAAGAACGTTTTGGATGTGTCAAACTAGAGTCCTCGCTTTCCAATTTAGGAATATACCACTGCAATCGACAAGTTTTTACTGATGCGGACTTTGCTCCCTCTGGGGTTGATGTGGACGAGTTAAACATGCAACTCCTTCAACAAAACGAAAGCAGTCTCTAACTCTTCCAGTACTACATCAAACGATTCCGCTAAAACCCTGGCTCCACGTGCCAAGGATTTAGAAGAAACTGGTCCTTCTGGATGTTCTTTCTAAAATACGTCGGAATCTGTTTCACCAAGAAATATCTAGCCCATTCCAAAACCAAAAAGAGAAGATCACGAACAAAGGTCTTAAACCTGTTAAGACTGTTTTAATAACATCGTCTCCTTATAAACTGGTGTTAGAAGAAGCAGGGCAGGCGAAAGCAGAAAAAGGAGCCAAGAAGAAATGCAATGAAGGAAAAGAGACCAAAAAAAACGGAAGACAACGAATCTAAAAAGTGCGCAATAGAAATAAAACCAGCAGTAAAAATTCGGCAAGGAGCCAAAAATAATCCCAAAAAATTCTGTAAAAATATTGCTTCTAGAGTTGGATGAGGAAGCACAAGATGCTAAGATAGATTCGGGAGAGTTTGTATCCGAAATTCTAGTTGGTATTGCGAAGCCTAACGACGAGGACGCTGTTTGCCTTTTTTGTGAGAGGATGTATTCGGAGGTTTCGAAGGATGAACTATGGGTGCAATGTATGCTGTGTGTAATATGAGCCCACAACGAATGTGCTGGGTGTGAAGCTGACGTTTCTGTTTGTGATTTCTGTAAGTAATTGAATTTAGAATAATAAAAGTGACATTTTATACTTTTTCGGTGAATTTTCATTGATTTCCTTCATGGGGCCCATATTACTAGAACTGTACTTTTCTTGGAATGTTTAATGTTTTTCCTTTTAATTTACAAATTGTAATCGACTTACAATATTTTCAGAACTACAATTATATAACAGTATAAAAAGTACATAAATGCTTTATTCCGTTTTCAGTGATCTGTAGGTCAATTAAGCATAATTTGTAGCAGTTAGAGCAAAAAACAAAATGGGGGCCCATATTACCATCTTTACCTCTACAAATAAAAAATTGTTGGCTGCTCTAACAATCGGACTATTGGGACATACTACAGTGTTAGAAATGATACGAGCAAAGCTTGAATACATATACGCATATACACTTACAACAATGTATAACTGCAGAAAAAAGGTACGTGAATGTTCGACAATATTAAAAAGAAATGTATAAAAATATTATTTACCGATTATCTGTAATATTAAGGCATTTAGCTACTGGAGAAAGTTTTAAAAGTATGAGCTACTCAACATGAATAGTACAAAGTACTCTCGGTAAAATATTACCTGAAGTTTTGACTGCAATTGCTGAATGTATGCGAGACTAGCATCTTAAAGTAACTTTCAATTATTTATTTTATAAAACTGACACATTTCATAACAGCCTGCATAATTAAATGCTTACACTTTATTTTAATCTTTTTGTAATTTAATTTCCTATAAAACATGCTATCTAACACCATTCATCCTCGTTCACTACTCTTTTCGTCGAAGTCAACGGTGCTAGTTCAGCAAATACAAGAAATTTGTTGGAAGCTAAAGATTCTTCATTTGTTCTTTTTCATCGGGATATTTAGTCTCGAGCATGGTGGTGCAAATCCATTATATTTGCATCCTACAAAAATAGAAAGTAAATTTGAATAATATTTATTTTTGCTTCTTAGGTGACATTTGATCAAAAGAAATAGGAAAAAATTGTACATGAATTCCTCGATCATTGGAATTTTCCTAATTGCTTGAGAGCCTTAGATGACAAACATATAGTTTTTAGGTCTTCGAGGTCTACTGGATCATTTTGCATAAATTATAAGGGCACCGACGTTTGATTAGCTCTATTCGATGCCACTTACAAATTTTTGAACACCGTGTTAATGGTAAAAGAAGTGGAGTATTTTCAAGAAGTGGCCTGCCTTCTGAAATATACAATAATACTCTGAATTTTCCTCCGCATAAGCCAGTGCCAGGGAGGATTTAGGTTAATTTAATGTAACGTTCGTATATTCGCATGTATTCATTTATCCCAGGGCGATATTTTTTTATAAATTAGACGTTCGGACGGACAATCGGTTGTTCACCCATGATGGGACTCCTCAATTAGAGGGATATTATACGAATATCATACGAATAATATGTGAATATTATATAGTTATTATATATATAAATATTACCTGGAGAATAGCAACGCCGTTTTTCGAACTCGGGCATACATAACACTGAACCATATACATCGTGGCCATATGCATTAGACATTATTGTAACCTTTGTACATATTTCTGAGAAGTGGAACAGGCAATAAATGTGAATAAGACCGAAATAACAATATTTTTATGATTCGATATTAGTCATTGTTAGGGGATAGTGGTGTAATTATAAAAGTGGACTGTTTTTAGATTTAAATGGCCATGATCTTGTATATGTATACATACCGTGCATTCATTTTACCTCGCTACGAAAACTGTACCACATTATATTCGGGTCTAGCTGCCGAATACCGATCAGAATGTAAAGTGATGGGGCGCGACTCTATTGAATCACGACTATAACTGACTACTGATCGTACTAGCTGCAACCCCACGACTAATTTGACTGTAGGCGTATCGATATCGTATTAATGGTCATTCGTGGTTTGCATTTGGGAGTGTTACAGTAAGACCTTTAAATTTAAATATTTTTTTAAATTATTACTTTGATAATGTATACATTGGAAGAAAAAATTCAAATAACATGGGCTTTGAAAGGGAATTCTTTACGGCGTATCCAGCGCCTTTTCTCTGAAAAGTATGTAGATCGTCCCTTTCCTGCATTAACAACAATATCGTTAGTAATTAAAAAGTTTAAATCAGAAGGTTGCATTTTGGGATGTAAATGTCATAAAATACGGAGAATAAATAACGATAAAGAAATGCAGGGAGTCATGGTGTGCGCAATGGTCGAAGAAAATTCCAATATTACTATATCTAAAATATCAGAAGAGATAGGTATTAGCGTGGGTAAAGTTCATAAGATATTAAAGAAAAGTAAATACACATATAAATACCAAACTCATCAGGAAATTTTTCATGCTGATCGTCACCGCAGAATGGAATTTTGTGAAACTGTAATAGAACGTGTAAATGCGAATGAACACTTCTTGAGACTATCGTATTTACCGATGAATCCACGTTTCCGTTGCACGGTAAACACAATCCGTCGAATCTTCGATATTGGTCTATAGAAAACGAGTATCGACACTTGAATACGGGGACACAGTATCCTGAAAAATTGAATGTTTGGGCTGGTATTTACGGTAATAACATTATTGGACAATTCTTTATCGAAGGAAATTTAAATGGGGAAATATATTTGAATCTTCTTCGAAACGACATTGTCCCTGCTTTGAGAACTATTAATCTCAATTTAGAGAACGTATGGTTCCTCCAGCATGATGGTGGTCCGGCCCATGGAACTAGAATTGTGAATGAATATTTAAAAAATATATTCCCCCAAAGAGTTATATCTAATAGTGGTACAATTCGCTGGCCACCAAGGTCACCAGACTTAACCCCTAATGACTTTTTTAAAGGGTTACATAAAATCAAAGTTATATGGGCACCAAGACGAAAGGGCTAATAATTTGGAAGAATTGCGGGTTAATATCGAACAGCGAATCCAAATTATTAATCCTCTTGTACTGGCCAATGTTCGAAATGAATTTTATATTAGATTGGGGTACTGTTTAGCGCCAGCAGGGGCATTTGAGAATTTATTTAATTGAATTTATTTTCTGTATTTAAAAAGTATTTTATAAGTTTTGGCAAGTTATATTTATTTTCTGTTTAAAGAGTATTTTTTAAGTTCCGAGAAGTTGTTTTATTTTTTAGCTTCTTTAAGTTTTTTTATTTTTAAACGTTTTATTAGAAAACGTCTTTTAGTTCAATGCGAAAGTTATTGTAAAAATACCTAATTGTACAGTTAAAAGTAATTATAAGTTATTAATTTTTGGACGTAAACAATTTGGACAGTCAGTGATAGACCTTCCGCCAAGTACCACGAACAACTACTTAATCTGTAATCTGTAGTCAGTCGTTGTTATGATTCGACTGCTTCGCGCCCCAGCACTTTACATTCTGATCGGCATTCGGTATCTAGACCGAATATAATATGATACGGTGTTTGTAGCATTTTAATATGAAAGCACGGTATATATAATAATAAATAACGTGAACGATTTGTTGTATACACAAGTTATTTTACGTCAACGGTGAGGAGTAATTGCTTACTCATTTTTCTTGTCCTATTTGTCGAAATATCTGTTACATTGGATTAGTTTTGTATGTAAACTGAAGTATTTTGTTTATTAATATTTCAATAAACGTTACATCATTACCTCCAGATAAGAACCCGTGCTGTTGAAGTACTGTAATAACATTTCCAAACATAACACAACAAGGTGGTAAGTAAGAAAGCGAGCCAGACAGCAGCAAAGGTTTGGGAAGATTTCAGACATATCAATTCCAATGGTCAAGTTGAATAGCAACAAAATTCTGTAAGCAGAACGGGAAGACATGGTATTATGACAAAATCATACATATAGTTTTTTTGCGAAATATTTATTATAGTCCCATTGTCTGTTTTCATTTCAATTTGTGGTAGAGCTGGATTGTGCTTCTCTTTTCTTATTTGTAAGTGATTTGTCAAAAATAATAAATTATAAAATTCGAAGGTTAGTTTATAAACATTATCCAGCTTGTTTCCGCTTAACTTTTGCTTTTGTTAGCTCGCTTGTGAAGCGGCTACGTAAAGAATTTATCTTTGCTTTTAGTTCATTTACTGGAACAAACAGCGATTAAGTAACAACATTTATAATTTTCCTTATTTTCTATTACCTGTTAGGAAGTTTCAACCCACGTATTTCTTCGATAATCTTTTCTAGAGCAGCTTGCCGAGCATATTTGTTATGGTATTAAGGAGATTTCATATTACAGATGCCACGTTGTTTAGTATTTGTCTGGCAGCCAGCAATAGTGAATGTTTTCAGTGAAATTGTAAAGCTACGTTTTCGTAAGGACTCAACATGTCGGCCGGCACGTCGGCCGACTTGTCTGCCCTAACGTAAACAAAAAACAATTCGTGTCGGCATTGTCGGACGATATGTCGGTGTCGGGTGCAAAAATTATCCGCACATGTCGGGTTGGCGGTTGTTTGTCACTACGTAAACAGTCAACATGTGATTATTTCTCGCAGTTGTTACCAAGTAGCGCAAGTGGCCGTCCGATGTTTCCAAAAGATCATTCAGACAAAAGTAGGTATGTCTTTTTTCGTGAATATGCATGTGCTTATTCATTAGTCAAAATGGAAAGGCTAAAGGTAGCCCATTTTCAGTTACCTTCGTATACCATGGACTGGAGTAAACGTAACACTATAAAATTAATCGAATTGTACGAAAACGAAACATGTTTATGGGATATTATGTCAGCAGAGCACAAGAACTCGCAGACACGTTTGGATGCCTTAAATTCGATAGCTAAAGCGTTAGAGACAGATGTTGCGACCATTGAAAAGAAAATTACAAATATCAGAAGTCAGTATTTCCGAGAACTTGCTAAAATTAAAAAGACAAAAAGTGGAAGTGCACCTGAAGCTGTATACAAACCAACGTGGTATGGATTTGAAATGCTTTCATTTTTGAGTCCCGCCGTTGAGCCCACAGAGCATACAAGTACTCTAAATATATCAAATAAAAATACAGTAAGTACCTACTAATCTTTCTCAAGTAACGTTTATTTAGGTATCTTAAAATATAATATATAAGTATTACATTCTAGTTAACTCTTTCGTGTAAACTGGTACAAAATTTAAATCTATTTTACATGTTAATAAAATATTCGAGGCACCAGATAAATAAAAAGTGTTCTTATCTTGAAAATCAAAACAGTACCAAGTTTTGTTATTTTTTCGCCCATTTTTCCGTACCTTAAGCACATTTGTGTTGCCAAGACAATGGTCTGGTTTTGAAATATTGGGCGAACTCTGTACGAATTGTAACAGCATTAACATTTCCAATATTTCTTGCACCGTTTCTTAAACCAACAAGTTCAAAATTATCATGTCTCCAGTCTCCCGGAATCAAGTTTCCCTCGTTATCTTCTCTATCAAAAGTCGATGGCGGAGAATAGATATTCCTGCTCTGCTTACGATTTCTTAGAAAATTATGTAAATAAACACAAGCAAATACGACTTGCGTTGCTTTCTCTGGTGCCAATAACATGGGTTTCCTAAGAACTCTAAACACTGCTGATAAAATTCCGAACGCATTTTCAATTATTCTACGCGCACGCGAATGTCGATAATTGTAGGCCCTTTCAACAGATCCTTTAAAATGTTTACCAGGAAACGGTTTCATCACATTCTCAGAAAGTGCAAAGGCGCCATCTGCAAGGATCACAAATGGTACAGGTACTTCTCTTAATGGAAGGCATCTGGGTTGTGGTAAATTAAGCTCTTGCCTTTGGAGCGCACTGTAGAAGTCAGTACTTGCAAAAACTCCGCCATCAGCAATACGTCCTTGCATACCAACGTCGCAGTACAAAAAATTATAGTTTCCATCACAGAGGGCCATTAAAACTATACTAAAATTATGTTTATAATTGAAATACAGACTTCCAGTGTTGTTTGGTGCCTGAATATATACATGTTTACCATCCAGTGCGCCAATGCAATTAGGATAGTTCCATCGCGATTCAAATATTTGTGAAACATTGAACCACTCTTCTTCATTTCGGGGAATCTGAAACAAATAATCTTTCGTTATTTCAGGAAGAAGTTGATGAAATGGATCATGTTTTGGGTTCCGAAACGCATGAAACTCCGATAGAAACAACAGAACCAAATGTTTCACACGAATCACAGGCATTGAAGTCAACTAACACACCTTCACGCAAAAGAAGAGCCACAACAAATATATCAACTATTGCAGATCAAGTACAAGCATATAAAGTTATGAAAACAGTCGCTGACAATAATACAAAAAAAGACATCTTCTCAAGTTATGGAGATTACGTTGCTCAGTCTTTACGAAACTTAAACGATGCAAACCTTCAAAGTTGGGCTCGGCACGAAATAAACAACACCCTCTACAAAGCAGAAATGGCGAGCTCAAAAGTTCATGCTCCATCAACGCCGGCTTATTATTCGAATAATCCAGTTCCGACTTCTTTAATTCAACGGACCCCAATTTTTTATTCCAATGCATCTACTCCGTCTTCTTATTCTAACCCACCCACCCCAGTGCCTTATTCTAACCCACCTACTCCAGTGTCTTATTCTAATAACCCACCTACTCCAGTGCCTGATTCTAACCCACCTACACCAGTGTCTTATTCTAATAACCCACCTACCCCAGTGCCTGATTCTAACCCACCTACTCCAGTGTCCTATTCTAATAACCCACCTACCCCAGTGTCTTGTTCAAACCCACCCACTACAAACGATACAACAAATTATTTGGTAGAAAATGTAAATTATGATATGTTTCAATCTGATGTGTAATCTTTTAATATAATAAACTAAATAAGGCATTTTTCTTACCTTGATTTCTTCACGAAGAACTTCAACGATTGCTTCACAAACATCCGGAATTATTTGCGACAACTTAGTTTTCGATATTCTATGCTGATACATCAAACTTCCATAGCTGTCACCTGTGGCTAGGAACCGTAAAGTTACTGCTAATTGTTCCCCTGGAGATACAGTATCTTTCCTTGCTCTTTCATTTTTAATAATAAGGGGCGCAACTAAGTGTAGTAGCTGTTCAAACTCGGTGAAAGACATGCGAACAAAGTTCTCATATCCACTTTGCAAGCGAAGATCATTCATTAAAGAGCTGTATGCACCTTCCAAGCGTCGCTTAGCTAAGAAACTTCTAATATACCATCTTTTGGGTTTTCGTTTTGATTTTTTTTGACTTTCTACGATCACATGGCTTCCTGCCAACACTACGAAAGCTGATATCACCTGTACTACTTCACTGTCTGCCATCTTGTAGCTAACTACGGATTTCGATATTTCGATTTGAAGGCCGTTTTTCGACATGTCTGCTGCCGACAAGTAACAACATAAACGCCCGTCCAATTCACCGACTAGTTGATCTGCAGACATGTCGGGCCAACAAGTCGCCCCGATTTGTCCTTACGAAAACGTAGCTTAAAAATGGAGAAGATTGGTCATCGTTATATGATACAATACTTTTATTTGGAAAGCCCTAGCCCAACAGATATAAAAGCTGAACGGGGTTCTACTCTAGGTGAGTCTGCTCCTTCGTTTACAGCAGTGAAATATTGGGTATAAAAGTTTAAACGAGGCCACCCGAGCTGGGAAAAGTGTATAGAGCTGAAACCCTCGTATGTATAAAAAAATGTTCTCGGTGAAATGCCAAATGACGTGGAAGAAAATTTATCACCTTTTTCTTTGATGTACGATGGAGCGTTTTTATATTCGCGGAATGAGCGGGTTGTAGAGGGGTGAGTAGGCGCATTGGGGGCGTGGCCTGTGCAGCGACTCATGATTAGTATAAATACGAAGTTTCATTGTTATTAGACAGTTAGTCTTTGAGCTATCGTCAACGAAGTAACATAATCAGGAGTGAAAAGTGAAATATGCAAAAAATCGAATATCGTGCCGTTATAAAGTAAAGGAAAAACCATGGTGTACAAGTGGCATAGTTTATTTAAACAAGGAAGGGAATCCCTTGAAGACGACCCGAGGCCGGGCAGGAGCATTGAGGTGACCACGCCAATATCGACCAACATTTTTGAAGACAATCGTATCGTGCGAAGCACATGATACATGATTATGTCTCGATTACCCCCCTGCCGTGCATGGGACCGCCGATATAAAACCGGCGGTTTTTCGAGAGTAATACCCAGTTATATTTTCACCGACAAACAGAAACATGTCTAGTAATAATAGTGTTGTGAACAGTCAATTGGTTGATTTTTTAAACGATATCGAAGTCGATATTAGACCCGAAGTTCTTGATACGGCTGACGTTGAAGATAAATTGGAAAAAGGAGAAGTGCCTGTTTTTTTTGACAAAGAAACTTCAAGAGCTTCCGTAAGTTCAAAATTCGAAGAGCCGCCAAATAATATTTCGTATTTATCTGTAAGTAGTCTACAAAATATAAAACACCTATTAATAAGAAAACCAGGAAATTTCCGAGGAGCTACAATACGATCATATCCAGATATCAATATTCATATCACAAAACCAAAGGAATGGGAAAACATACATCACTACCATTCGTATGATTATTACACATACGTATGTAGTAGTTATCATTTTTTTTATTTACCAGATGACAATTTACACGCTTTGGTATGTAAAAAATGTTATAACAAAGCCTTGATTTTGGCTGAAAGTTATGTGAATTTGATAATTTGGTACTGCCATTCCCACTATGCTAAGATGTTGCATTGTACATTTTGTTTAAATTCTATCACTCCGGATTGGCCAAAATGTATGATGACTGAAGACATCGAATTCGAGATGGAAATTCACACATATTTATACATGACTTCATCCAAGGGTTCAAAAACATACAGGGATTACGCTCTGGAATCGGTTTTTAGTTCTACGGAAAGGATGGACTAGTTTTAATATAATATATTGTTAATTATATTTAAATAAATATATACATTAATATTTTCTTGTTTTTCTTTTAAATATATTGACGACGACAATGGACAAAACTCAGACGACAATAGACGCATACTTACAGGTTCCGGAAACAGTTCTTGGCTCGGAATTGGATTCTATGGAGACGGAAACTTGTCAACAGGACTGTCTACTGAATTTGATCGAGTTAATGTGGGAGGAAGAATTTCGCATATGCAAGATAATAATGTGGTTGGAGATTGCTATAGCGACGGCAGTACAAGAACAGTATTTGCATCGGAAGCGGACCTTTCGACACTTTTTGACTCCGTTAAAGAAGTTAATGAAAGAGATGAAGGAAGTCAAAATAAACGAGCAGTCCGAAATTACATTCGAGAATTTCAAGCGGCTCTTAAAGGAAAAAAATTTATTCACGATGTTTTGCCAGACATTACTTCAGACCAAAATGACCGATATCTTAAAAAGTGTGTATCACAAAAATATTTTGGTGGAATCTTCATCTGGGTTTGGCACGAAGACCACGCCCACGTCTTACATGACTGCTCCCAAAGCGGAGGATACTGTCGCTGCTCAAGATTGGCAGGATTGCCTTACAAACGAGGTGCTCGCCGAGCTCGATGGAACAATACCATCGGGTTCCAATATATCTTCAATCTCACAAAATATATCTTGGAACCACCACGAAGGATATTGTACTCTACAATCTCCGGGAGAAAGAGGTTCCCACCTCGTGAAATTAGAAATGTACGAATTGAAGAATTTACGACAAATTCCGAAGAATCAATGGTGGAAGGAAGCGACAATACGAATGAATTTTCTTGTAACGACTCCAGTGGATCCTTTATACATGCAAGTGAACGAAGTTATCAAGGGAGCAGTCGACCGAATAAAAAACATAAAAAATCTCAAGAAAGAAGTGAAGAAGAGGAATTACTGGAATTCATCTGCCAATATCCGACAAGCCCCCTATTGAACATCGTCAATACACCAGCATGGTTGAATTCAAAATTCAAATTTCATAGACGCAATGATCAAGTGTTGCATAATGTTTTAGATATATTACACTTACAATTACTTACGTATGATATTCATTTGATGTATACTTTTCTCAATAACTGTGCTCCATATTTTGCTTGTACATTAGAAAATAATTTTGATTATTACTTGAGTATTTCGGATTCTATAAATGTTTCAGATGAATTACTAATTTTTCAATTAAACAGTGAGGAACATATTCAACAATTTCTCATAGATCTCGTAAATGTAATTGATAAAAAATTGCCAAAAATTAATTGCTTTGAAGTTGTTTCTCCACCAAGTGCTGGAAAAAATTTCTTTTTCGACATGATTCTCCATTACTTTCTCTCTTTCGGTCAAATTGGAAATTTTAATAAATTTTCGAATTTCCCATTTCAAGAATGTGTCAACAAACGTATTTTGCTATGGAATGAACCTAATTGTGAAGCGGGTCAATTTGATACAATTAAAATGTTATTTGGTGGAGATACAATAAATGCAAAAGTAAAATATCAAAAAGATGCTATTATAAATAGAACACCTGTAATTGTTTTAAGTAATAATAATGTATTTCCTAATGATCCGGCTTTCACATGCAGAATGATTAGATATAAATGGAAAGGAGCTCCTTTTTTAAAAGACGTAAAAAAAGCCAAATCCACTTTCATTTTATAATTTATTGTTAAAATATAATGTATTAACAGAATAAAACTTATAAAATACTTATATTTGTTTTAATTACCAAACGTAGTCATATTAAAAGGCATTACAGAGTTATATCTATTTACATTATAATTTGAATTATTTAATCTAAAACTAGCATCACCAGGTCCTGATAACGCATCTTGTCCCAAAGAATAAATACTGCCACAATCCATGGAAACTGTACAATCACAAACAACAGACCAATATGCACAAGAATTTTGAAATTTTTTTAAGTCTGTGGATGGATTTAGTTGCGGAGTAGGCATTAAACCAATATACACTAATGGAATATTAGTTTTGCGAACATTAGTATGTGGAAAATGGACCACTTTTACCGGATCTATTGAACTTTCTAACATAGATATTTTATTCGGGTCGTAATATGGACTTATAGTCTATTTTTAAACTAGGAGGACAGTTTTGAAATTTTCGCGCAAAAATCTGAACTCGTGATTGGCTGACGCACTGCCCGTGTTACACCATAAAAATTCTCGCAAAATCAGACACTTGACATTCAAGTATCAGCTGTTTGTCAATTAGTTGTAGTACTTCTGTCAACTTTGTATCTTCACGCCGTTAAATCAATTATTTTAAAATAAGTACAATGTTTAATAATTCGCCCCCAAGGAAACGTATGTGTTTAGATGTGAGCCATTTATCTATAGCTGAGAAGCAACACATATTAAATATGTACAAGAATATACACTCAGCGGCAAAATTAACGCATAATTTATAAAATTTAAATTTTCTTCCGAAAAAAGCTACCAATTTGTTTTGTTTGCATCTAACAATGAAATAAAGCATTTAATGCTTAAAAATAAAATCATAGTTGGCGCACTTCAATGTTTATTAAGTCAGTTTAGTTCTGTTGTCAGAAAAAGTGTAATTATCACGGATCAATTGTATTCGTTAAATTCGTTAAAAGTTGTTATTTTGTGTGACTTTCTGTTGTCTTTATTGTCATTTAAAGCATTTTCTTTGTTATGGGTATTTTAAATCGGGATAATGCTATACGAGCAACGACATTGCTTCAAGAAGGAAGGACTCAACAATATGTCGCAAATCTTCTTGGAGTTAACCAATCGACTGTCTCCCGACTTGCTAGACGACTTCGGGAAACTGGTGATGTAAGAAGGAGACCGGGGCAAGGAAGGAAACGAGCGACTTCGGCGAGAGATGACCGATTTTTAACTTTAAGTTCCCTACGTGATCGCACTTTGACTGCTACAAGGCTTCAGGGTGTATTAGAAATAACCTGTGGTGTACAAGTTAGCGAAAGGACAGTTCGAAGAAGATTAGCAGAAGTTGATCTGCACGCTCGACGCCCTGCTAGATGCCCTATTCTGTTACCACGTCATCGGACAGCTCGACTAAATTTTTGTCGTGAACATGCAAATTGGGGAATTGATGATTGGCGAAGAGTACTTTTTACCGATGAATCCCGGTTTTGCATACGAGGTGCAGATGGCCGTCAGAGAGTCTGGAGGCGACCAGGTGAACGTTTTGCGGAATGCGCGATTGTAGAGAGAGATCGATTCGGTGGAGGTTCTGTTATGATATGGGGAGGCATTTCTTTAAATGGCTCTACAGATCTAGTCATTGTAGGTAGGCCTACTTTAAATGCTCACAGGTACATTGAAGATATTCTTCAAGACCATGTAGTGCCATTTGCTGCAGGAGTCGGCGAAAATTTCCTATTAATGCAGGATAACGCGCGACCTCACATAGCTAATATCGTCAATAATTTTCTAAACGAGGTTGGTATCCAGTGTCTGAACTGGCCTGCACGCAGTCCGGACTTGAATCCCATAGAGCATCTATGGGATGATATGAAACAGAAGCTCCAGCATATAAGACCACGAATAAACACAATAAATGAACTTATGGAGGCGCTGGAAGAGGAATGGGGAAATGTTAACCAAAACGTCGTTCAGAATTTGATTGAAAGTATGCCACGTCGAATTCAAGCTTGTATACGAGCACGAGGTGGCCATACTAGATACTGATCACCATTTTGTTTCAATACTGATCACCATTTTGTTTCATTGTTGTCATTTTAATAAATTATGCAAATTCAAAATTCAGTGCAGAAAAACAATTAACGGTAAAATAAGGAAAAACAAATGAATTTAATCAAATTTCATTCTTTGAGTGTTTATGTACCTTTGTTTTGATAAGTCATAAGTTTGTCAGTAATATTTTTTGATTTGTTAATAAATTATTTAAGATTTACTGATTATGCGTTAATTTTGCCGCTGAGTGTATTAAGTAAGGAACCTGCAATGAAAGTGACAACTGTCATTGCTAAAATTGTTGAGACAGCAGGTAAGACGTAGCACTTAATAGTTATTTCGAGTATTAAATTCAAATGTATATTTTCAGCAGTTGCAAAATCCACTGTTTATCGAATTATAAAGGAATATAAAGAAACTGGTACTGTTACTCCATCCAAGCATAGTGGAGGTCGGCCAAATGTAGTTACCGAATATGATGAAACTACAAATAGCTCAGTCCGGCGAATAATACACGCGTTTTACGAACGAAATGAGATACCAACGCTTGATAAAATTATGACCGAAGTGCAGAAGCATCCAGATCTACCACATATGAGTCGATCTTCTCTCTACAAACTAATGAAGCACATTAATTTCAAGTAAGTTTTCAGTTTTATATTAACTGAAATTTAATTTCTTGATTATTGAATATGTTATGCTTATTGGTAATTTATTTACAGATATATGAAGCGAAACAGAAAAAGTATATTAATTGAGCGTGATGATATCGTTCGTTGGAGACGAAAATATCTTGGAACAATGAAACAATACAGAAGAGAAGGGCGACCCATTTATTACCTTGATGAAACTTGGGTCAATGAAGGCCATACTAAAGAAAAAGTGTGGATTGACAACAGTGTCCAAAATCGAAGACAGGCATTCGTTGAAGGTTTATCTACAGGGCTTAGAAATCCTTCGGGGAAAGGAAAACGCCTCATTGTTCTACATGTTGGGTCTGAGTGTGGTTTTGTTGATGAGGGACTGTTGCTTTTCGAAGGCAAGAAGACTGCTGATTACCACGAAGAAATGAACGCAAATGTTTTTGAAGAATGGTTTGATAAATTATTAACAATTTTACCTGATGGCGCTGTTATTGTTATGGATAATGCACCATACCATAGCCGCAAGTTAGAAAAAATTCCTACATCGTCTTCAAGGAAAATAAAAATGCAGGAATGGTTGCAATCCAAAAATATAGATTTTGATGTAGACATGGTCCGTTCTGAACTTTTACATTTGATTCGCATGCATAGACATGAATTTGATTCATATGTAACTGATGAAATGGCAAAGAGAAAAAATAAAATTGTGTTGAGGTTGCCACCTTATCACTGTGAGCTCAAATCCTATTGAGCTAATATGGGCAAAAATAAAAAATGAAGTGGCATCAAGAAATTGCTCTTTCAAGTTACAAGGAGTGAAGCAACTTCTTCTACAGGCAATTGAGCATGTTACAGGTGTTGACTGGACAAATTGTATTAGTCACGTTATTAAGAAGAAGAAAAAATGTGTTAATTTGGATGGAATAATAGACGATCTCATAGATCCATTTATAATTTCTCTTGGTGGTAGCAGTAGTTCATCTGAGGATTCGGATGATGATGACAATTAAGTCTACGAATATTTATATTTCTGTTAATATTTTCCCTTTTGGGAAAAATAGTTATATATAATGTGAAAGCTTGTAAATTTTACAAATATATGCACTTTCTTGTTTATATTATATTGAAATACAGCACGACCATCATATCCTTGGACAAAAATCTACTGCGCATCGTAGGCGTGCCGGGTGGTACACTCCGAGTCATCGGTAAGCTGTTTGTGTCCTCAGTGTGCTTATGATCGTTGCGTGGTTAAGTTGTTAAGTTACGGTTAGTCAAAGTGAGTAATTGAGGTCTTGCATTATAATTGGTTATTATTTGTTTTATTTATTATAATTAATAATGTCCAACTTAGGAGGTGGAAAAGGACTGCATTCACAAACCCGTGAAGTCGTGTTTAATGTTTTTAAGTTTTTAAAGACAATTTCAGATAACGAAACAGACATAAGAAATTGTACAAAAAGCGAATTAAAGGAATACGTAGCAAGAGCAACTGGTGTTTCAAGAGCTTCTGTCTATAATATTTTAAAAGAGGGGAACGAATATCAAGCAGAACCAGAACGAAATGAGAAAGAGAACACAGAACAACTACCAGTTTTCAAATCGCCAAAAAAGAAAAGATCGAGGAAATGTTTAGTAATGGATTCAATAGACGACATTGACCTATACCAAATAAAACATATTATTTATAATTTCCACAAGACAAATAATCAGCGGATTACTATTAAAAATTTACTACAAAAACTTAAAGAAGATATAAATTTTCCGGGCGGCCGAGAATCCTTAAGAAAAATTATAAAGAAGCTTGGTTTTAGATTCTGTGCTACACAAAACAATCGCAAGATATTACAAGAAAAACCAGATATCAGAAACATTCGTACAAATTTTTTACGAAAAATAGATGTATATCGACGGCAAAATCGTCCAACTATTTATATGGATGAATCCTATATTCATAGCGGCCATACAAAATCGAAAAGTTGGACAGACAAGTCAAGAAATGGGTTATTTTCGACAATCTCCAAGGGCCAGCGTTTAATTATGTTGCACGCTGGAGGTGAGAACCATGGATTTGTAGAAAACGCTTTGTTACTTTTTAAATCCGGAACAAAATCCGGTGATTACCATCACGAAATGAATTTCGAAAATTACCAAAAATGGCTCGTTGAAAAACTAATACCAAATTTACCAAAAAATTCAGTACTAGTTATTGACAATGCTCCATACCACAATGTTCAGATAAATCCAGCGCCTAATTCTAATGCAAACAAGCAAAAAATGTTACACTGGTTGACCGAAAAAGGTATTGCCTGTACATCTGATATGACGAAAGCCCAGTTATATATGTTAATAAAATATAATAAACAACAACACTTACGATATAAAATAGACGCAATTTTGGAGGCACACGGTCATACAACTTTACGATTGCCTCCGTATCACCCTGAACTAAATCCAATCGAAATGATTTGGGCGACTGTGAAAAATTTTGTGGCATCACAAAATGTCACATTTAAATTAGAGGACGCTAAAAGGCTAGCGGAAGAAAAATTTAAAAGCATTACAGTAAATGACTGGAACAAACTTTGCACTCACGTGAAGAGAGTCGAAGATGAATATAAACAAAATGAAGTTTTTATGGATGTTCTTACGGAGTCACTAATTATAAACGTGGGTGCTGATACATCTGACAGTGATTTTGGTTTCAGCGATGATTCAGAATAACTTAGTAATCATTGCTTTGTGAATGTGTTTTATTATGTAATTTATTACGTAATTATGTAATCATTTTGAAATAAAGCTATTTGCTTCTAATTACTGGGTATTAATAAAAAAATTTGTAATTACATTATCTACCTAATCATATTAAGATTTACTTTCATAGTACATCCTCAATAGAACACTATTAAATAACACTTAGCAGCCTCATTAATTAATAATTTACATTCCATTTGGACCAGTATAACATATATTAATAAATAAAAATTTTCTAAATTCTTATTCTTGGCGTCGCGTAGTACAAAATAAAACCGCGCCTTTCTGTTGGGAATGTACCTAATCACCGAAGCGAGCGACACACTGGCGACTGAGTACGAGTAATACCGAAAGTGTGCGCAGATTTTTCTAAGGATATGATGGTCTTGCTGTATATAAATGATCTAAAATTTATTTGTATACAAACGTTAACCTGAAAATCAGATTTTTCTGTAAATAAAATTAATTTTTTCATTAATTAACCATTGGGCTTGTATTTACTATTTCTTATTTACTAAACATTATCAATTATTTTATATTAATCATGAATCAGTATTGACTTATAACTAAATAATATAAATTACAATTATGTAATATTTAAATTGCCGCCTAAAAATATCTAGTGACTTTTATAGTGTAAACCTGACTTCACTAATCGCTCCTCCTAGTTAAAAAATAGACTATAGTGTTGTATAAGTTGCATTTTGTGCCGTAAAATTTATTTCTGTTTCAGCAGATTTTGCTTTATCATTTTGATTTCCTTTACTTACTATTTTAACCGGTATATTTGAATCGACTTGACAATATATTGTATCCCCATCTCCTATAAAATATGGCAATAAATCTTTCTTCCATACTATTAATCCATTTGTCGGTTTATATTTATATTCAATTACTTTTTCACCAATTTTCGGCGTAAAATTCCATCTAGAATAGTATTCATCCATCTTTGGTATACCGCATGTATTCAGAGAATAATCTTTTTTAGTAGAGCCCTGTGGTACCCGATTATTTGTAAACTCACTAATAAAATACATGTTATTATGTCTAGGAACACCTACATTCATTGGGATATTATCTTCACTTATCGTTTCTAAACCGTAAAACTTTTTTAATATTGGGTCTGGGAAAAAGTTCGTGGCGTTTTTCCCGATAGATGGCATTGGTTGCCGATAACTAAAGAACAACAAGTCACAGCGACACCACCGACGGCTCGTTTTTTAGATGACCTTCCGAACGTTAGTTTGAGCGTAGAAACATTGTAATCGGTGCAGTGGTTGGAAAGTTATTCGCACTTGAAAATGGAGAAGAATAATGAGAAATTTCGCTATATTCTGCAATATTATTATGATAAGGGGAAGAACGCTGCGCAGGCTTGTGATAAAATTTGTGCTGTGTACGGTGAAGGTACTTCATCGAAATCTGTTGCGCGGAAATGGTTCGCTCGCTTTCGTTCTGGAAATTTCAATGTGAAAGATGAGTCACGCTCCGGTCGTCCAATCACTGAAAAATCTGATGAAATTCTTGAAAAAGTCCAACAAGATAAGCATATCAGCAGTGTCGATATTGGCATGGAGCTAGGCATTGACCACAAAACTGTTTTGATCCATTTACACAAAGCTGGTTACAAAAAAAAGCTTGACGTATGGGTTCCTCATGAGTTGAGCGTGAAAAACATGATGGACCGAATTAACATCTGCGATGCGCTGCTGAAACGGAATGAAATCGAGCCGTTTCTGAAACGTTTAATAACCGGAGATGAAAAATGGATTACGTACGATAATCGGAAGCGTAAAAGATCGTGGATAAAGGATGGTGAGCCGTCACAAGCGTTCGCTAAGCCAACATTGACGCCAAAAAAAGTGATGCTGTGTGTATGGTGGGACTGGAGGGGAATCGTCCACTACGAGCTACTTCCAACTGGTCAGACGATTGATTCTCAACTCTACTGTGCACAACTAGAGAGATTACGCCAGGCGATTGAAAGAAAACGGCCCGAATTGATTAATAGGAAAGGTGTTGTCTTCCATCATGACAACGCCCGACCACACACTTCTTTGATGACCCGTCAAAAATTGAGAGAGTTTGGTTGGGAAGTTTTGATGCACCCACCTTACAGTCCGGATATAGCACCCTCTGACTATCATCTGTTTCGATCTCTGCAGAACTCTCCCAATGGAATTAAGTTGGTTTCAAAAGAAGCCTGTGAAAACTACTTGATTCAGTTTTTCGACCAGAAACCACAGAAGTTTTTCACCGATGGGATCATGGATCTACCAAAAAAATGGCGAAACATTGTCGATAATAATGGAGCATATTCGGTTGAAATGAATTCGTCCACGCGCCATGCGGGGACCAGTTGAATTTTACTGAAAAAACGCCACGAACTTTTTCCCAGACCCAATATATCTTCCTGACTAACATCGACAATAGCTGTTGGAGTAATTGGATCATCAGTTGTAGTTGTGTATGACCCATGGCGACAATATAATTTTAAATTAACTCCAATACCACTTAAACCTATTGAACAATGTTCACTAGTGGCAGTGCCACTTAATGTCGTTCCATAATCGAAGGCAGTTCGCAAACCTTGAGGAACTACTGAACAATTAACTTCTAATACTCTAACATTACCCCTAATGGTATGTTATCATTTATCCAAAAAGTTGAACAAATTGTACTCGAAGATGCTCGACTAAAGAAGAAACGACTCGCAGAAATGGTTGGAGTATCCGATACAACAATTTTTAAAATCCTACACGATCATCTCGGCATGTCTAAGGTCAGCGCAAGATGGGTGCCGAGAATGCTCACGCCGCCGCAAAAACAACAGCGCGTAGAGTGTTCGCGTGCATTTTTGGACCTCTGTAATGAAGACAAGGATGGTGTATTGAGTGGAATTGTTACTGGAGACGAAACTTGGGTTCATCATTATGAACCTGAGTCCAAACAAGACTCCATGCAGTGGCATAAAAAGGGCACAGCACCTCCCAAGAAATTTAAAGTGTCACAATCAGCTGGGAAACTCATGGCAACGGTATTTTGGGACTCGGAAGGAATATTGTTGATTGATTATAAAGATAAAGGTGTTTCTATAACCGGAGAATATTACGCTTCAATATTAGAGCGACTAAAAGAAGCCATTAAAGAGAAAAGACGGGGAAAATTGACAAAAGGTGTTCTGCTTTTGCACGACAACCCCCTACAGCCCAGACCTGGCCCCGAGTGATTATTACCTGTTTCCGAAAATGAAAAAAGAGCTGCGGGGTAAAAAATTTACTGCCGATGATGAAGTCAAGGAGGCAGTTTCGGCGTATTTTGCAGATAAAGAGAAATCATTTTTTTATGAGGGTATAAATAAATTAATTGAAAGATGTGAAAAATGTATCCGTCTTGCAGGTGAATATATTGAAAAAGAAAAATAATTTGGTTTTTTTATTTCCACCCCTTATCCCCCATTCCGCGAATATAAAAACGCTCCCTCGTAGACTGTCGAAGAGAACTTCCTCTCCAAAAACAAATGGTTTTTATTTTTTGATAAACATTAGAAACATATAATGCATTTGCATTTCAAAATACTCACAAATATTTTTTTCTCAAATATCTAACACTCATATGGTAGAAAACGTAGCTCTGCTAGAAATTTGTCCGCAACACAAAATAGTAAGACTTTTTAAATGAATTTTTAATTTATAAAAATGTTTAATGTAAATGTAAAATATTTATTTCTACAGCACAAGAATTTCAAGAATCGACAGTTCCTTTACAAAATATTAGTTCCGTAACACCAAAGACAGTACCTACAACCCCCAAAAAAAAACAAAAAGTGGTATATACAAATATATTACATAAACTTATACAGTAGCCCGTCTGTTCTTGAATATATATTTCAAATCATCAAATGCGAAAAATAAATCTTTTATTTGTAGAGCTTATGAAAGGTACATACTTCAAAATCAATTTTCGAAGGCATTTGCATTATGCAGAAAATGTCGCAAATATATTATTTCAAAATATTGAAGCATAAATGGATTCCATAATAGCAACTTTTTCAAAAGCCAGTTGCGAAATAGAATTAAAAACCCAGACCTAAACAAAATACCATTAAATCTAGCATTGTTCAATCATTTGAGAACTACTGCAATGTCCTAAAGAGAATAAATATTGTCTATTGGTATTTGTAGAAATATCTTTAGAATCTCATCTTCATCGGGATCAGAAAAAAGATTGTTTAGTTGATGTGGAGAGCACTGGAAAGGAAGGTTTTCAAAAAATTTCTGACAATGCGCTAGTGTTTTTAATTCGAGGTCATGCTTCCCAATCGGAAGCAGGCCATAGCCTACATGTTTTGCGAAAGCACCATCAAAGCACAAACAAGTACTGGTGTCTTTAAGTATAGATGTAATTCAAGCACTATTTGGTACTGACTTTGTTGTGCTGGCCACTGTGTGTGACTAAAGAACTATCAATGTATCTGCTACAAATTATTTAACACAAAAGAATAGATTGGAAAGTCTACGAAAAGAAACAGTACGTAAACATGTTTTAATAATATCAATGATAAACTCATTATTCCTATTTATGAGTCTCCACATCTTCTAAATGCAAACGGCAATAACGTGCTTTCCGAAAATTTGAAATACTGAACAAGACAAAGCTTGTATCGCAAAGTGGGAAAATATCACGAAATCAAATCGATGCTCCATGTGGGAAGTTGCGATTAATGTTGTATACTCGTATAATAGATTACTATGTGATTCCGTCAAAGATCAAAAAGATGAAAGTTTCATATTGTACAAAAATAGTCACCTATAGATGTAGCATCAAGCTCTATTACGAATGAGTTTAGGTAGATGAAATGAGTATACGAGGGTGGTCAGAAAAGTTTCCGACCTCAACGTGAAGATGGCAGCGCTCATCAATAAAAGCTAGGGAATGTATTTGTGCATCTATTGTCAGGTACTCACCAAAGTATCGAGCTGTCATTAAATATTTGTTTTTGAAAGGCAATACGCTTACGCAAATCGAAGATGACTTGTAGTCGGTGTATAGGGATTCTGCACCATCATTTACCACAATGACATTTTGGGCGGAAAAATTTAAACGTGGCCGTAAGAGCTTGGGAGACGATTAACGTTCGGGACGCACAAAAACTGCAACTACTGAAGATAATATCGCTAAAGTTCGCTAATTGGTGCTAGAGGACCGTCGAATTAAAGTGAAAGAGATAACAAAGGCTATGAATATGTCCAAAGAACGTGTTTGTCACACGTTAAATCAAGACTTAGGCATGAGAAAGCTGTCCGCGCGTTGTATGCCGCGTTTGCCCGAAACAAAAATACAGTCGAAACAGTGGATTGCAAAGGGTGAACCGGCTCCAAAAAAAAGCAAAAACTGTTTTTTCGGCTGGGAAAGTGATGGCGACTGTTTCTTGGGTTAGTCGTGGAATTACCTTAATCCATTATCTTCAAAAAGGAAAAACTATTACAGGAGTATACTACGCATCATTACTTGACAAGCTGAAGGCAGAAATTGTAGAAAAACTGCTACATTTGCAGAAAAATAAAATCCTGTTTCACCAAAACAACGGGCCGTCTCACACCTCAGCGGTTACCATAGCGAAAAATTACGGTTTGAATTGCTTGATCATCCGCGTTACTCACCAAGCGACTTCTTTTTGTTACCTTATCTAAAAATTGCGCTCGGAAGACAGAGATTTTCGTCAAATAAGGAGGTAATCACTTTCGTGAACAATTATTTTGCAGAGAAAAACGTCGAGTACTATTTGGACGGTCTTCAATGTCTTCATTGTTTGTTAGGTCGGAAAGTTTTCAGACCATCCTCGTATGCCCCAGAAAGGTCTACTGCGATATTTCTATTGTTTGTTTATTACGGGCGTTTTGTATTACTCGGGAATACCAAATTACCTGCACCTGGAGCTGTTTATAACGAGAAGAGAGGATTGTAAATTTTTGCTAAAATGTACTGTAAATATAGATCAGTGATTTGCTACATACTTTTTTAACCCCGTTCCAAATATTGTGAACTTCTCTGTTACTATTTTATACCATTTGTGAACTTATTTGGCACAGTTTCCATCATATTTTATTTGACTTATTTTATTTTGACTTAGGTCGTGCGCTCGAGTTCCTAACGACAGCGGGCCTTTGCTTTGTAATTAATTCAAATTGACTCACAAACTCTGTTTGCAAAGGGCGAATATTTTGTAGTTCTATTAACAGAAGTGTAACATATTTTTTTATTTCTATTACTACGTTTCCAAAGTGAAATTTTTGAAAAACACTTTGTACATCCACGTTCACTTATTATACAGTGTGTTACATAAAATATATATAAATTTATATAAATCATTCTAGGTTCGGATGGCAAGGTCAATCCAGTTTCATTGCCAACCAAAAATCTATTTTATATACATATACACACACACACACATATATATATATATATATATATATATATAATTCTGCAGATGATTGGTTATGGAGATAACACACGGACACAAATGGAAGTTGCTCACTTATTTTATGAGAAATTTCCAAATTTGCCGCCTATATCCCAAGGAACAATTAGTAAAATAGAAAAGCAGTTTCGCGAGTTTGAACATGTAAGGCAAATAAAAAAAGCAGCTGCGAATGCAGTAAGTAATGATACGCCTTCGATGTGGCTCAGAGTGCTGGCTTGGATATAACCATGGTAAACAGAGCCAGCGAAATATATAAAGCGATGCGCGAAGGCACTCCTTTGAAGCCATTACAAGATGATAACGTAACTAAAGGTCCGAAATATTATTTGAATATTGAGATACCCCCTTTAGATGAGTAGGTTCAAATTGTAGGTATGTTTTCGCAATAAATACATGCAGTGATTTCAAAATTAGCATTGAAATATGGTTGTACGTGTACTTCTGATGCGTTTTCTGTTTTTCTTAGATTCAAAGACGCGCTCCTGTAACTCCTTGAAACATGGATAACTCAAATTTTCCAGTCCATAGATTCCTAGGAACTGCATTTTAAATATTGTAAATCTTCTTTTTAAAAGAAATAATTTTATTACTAGTTTTATTATGAGAATTAAGAAAACTTGATTGCTAGATATTTTCCCCAAAAAAATTTTGGTTTATTAATCAAATAATAATTATAAAAAATAAGTTAGTAAACTTTTAAAGTATGTAATTTAGTAATAAATTGAAATTGAAATATATTTTTTTAATTCATTATATTAAACTTTTATTATATTTTTTTTGTAATAAGAACAACGAATAAGTAAAGGTAATAAATCACTGCATGTATTTATTGCGAAAACATACCTACAATTTGAACCTACTCATCTAAAGGGGGTATCTCAATATTCAAATAATATTTCGGACCTTTAGTTACGTTATCATCTTGTAATGGCTTCAAAGGAGTGCCTTCGCGCATCGCTTTATATATTTCCCTGGCTCTGTTTACCATGGTTATATCCAAGCCAGCACTCTGAGCCACATCGAAGGCGTAACTACCCGTACTACATATTCCGTCTTTCAAAGTAAATAGAAACACAATATTGTTGTAGTCTTTGGTGTAATCGAACGTGTGATATGACAGCAGCGGGGATTGGGGTAAGTACTTTTCGATTTGCTGCAAATGTGTCGAGACCAGGATGTGTGAGCAAATTTCCGGGTTTAAAATAAACTTTCTTAAGGCTGCGGCAAGTAAGGCCATGGCATCTTGACCAGTTGTTCCTTTACCAAATTCATCGATGATTACTAGTGACGTTGATTTGGCGTTGTGTAATATTTTGGACATCTGAATTAGTCAAACGTTTCATAATTAGATTAGAAAATGCAGTAGAGTGGCTCAACTTAAGTGCTGGATTTAAATTGGAAATGATTTTATTTTGTGTGATTTTTCTGAAGTCCTAAAGGAGCCTCGCTTCAATTAGGTATGAAAAATTATTTTCAAAAAATGGTCACTAAGTAATTACGCATGTCGAAGTATCAGAGTAGCCAACCACGATGAAAAAATAGAGCGCAATTTAAATCCTGCCTTAAATCCGGGTCACTCAATATGTGTACAAAGAGATAATTTTCCTATTAAATACATGAAACGTAATTAAAAAATATTAAGGATCTTCCACGAAGGATTGAGTTTAACATTGTACCTTTTCATCAGCCGGTTTATACGTAAAAGTGATATATACGAGGTTTGTTTAAAAGGAAGGGTGAATTTTGAATTTTTTTGAAAAGTATTTATTTATTCATCAATATCCATTTGGTCCCCTTCAAAGTAATCCCCCCTCAGATATAATGCACTTATGCCGCGGCGCTTCTTCCAATCCTCGAAGCACTTCTGAAATGCGCTTTTCGGTATGGCCATCAGCTCGTTGTTCGATTCTGACTTTATCTCATCAACTGTGGCAAAACGCTTTCCTTTCATCGGTCTCTTCAGTTTTGGGAATAGGAAAAAGTCGCAGGGAGCCAAATCTGGTGAATAAGGCGGATGAGGCATGATTAGGGTGTTGTTTTTGGCCAAAAAATCACGAACGAGCATTGATGTATGAGCATTATCGTGATGCAGAATCCATGATTTTCTTTTCCACAATTCCGATCGTTCGAGCCGCATTGCTTCACGCAAACGTTGCATAACTTCCTTGTAGTATTCCTTATTAACCGTACGACCTGTTGGCAAGAACTCCTAATGCACCACGTCATTGTAATCGAAGAAAATAGTGAGCAAAACCTTGATCGAACTTGGCGTACATTTTCTCGGCCTTCTGTAAAGCGCTTGTACCACTTATAAACACTTTTTTGAGACAAAGTGGACTCGCCGAATGTGTGTGTGTATGTGTGTGTGAAGTTGTCGAGTAAACCATGACATATTTTTTGCAACAAACAAATGACACTAGTTCATTTAGCAAACACTAGAGTCATTTGCATTTACCTTTATGCTATGATCAATAAGGTTGATATATGGCCCCTTTCCACAATTGACTATTTGTGGGTTCTGTATACGCATTTCGACAACCAAGTTGTGCACATCTTGGTTTTGAACGGTGAGGATCGCGTACGGAGTTTGTTTTTTCGTGCAATTTTTTCGCCGTGTTTTACCAGGTGCGACACTTTGAAATTATCTGCTGATGATGACAACTTGGTTGTCGAAATGCGTATACAGAATTTACAAATTAGTTAATTGTGGAAAGGGGTTATATATCAACCTTATTGATCAAATTCATATTTAGTGTTTTGTCTGGTGAAGTTGGACGATTTTTTTTCTGTGAATTTTATCAAGAAACAAGTGGATAGATTTTAGTGAAAAACTAAAAATATTTCAGTGGCAATTTCTTTCCAATTAAAACGTATTATAAAGAAGTGATATAAAGTAAAAAAAAAGGTAAAAATTTTATTGAGAAAATTTTTTAGAGCGTTAATTCATATGTTGTACATGTACAACACGGTGCATTAACTGTGTCCTTATTTATATTATCTTGCATTGCGGTTTTTGTTGATTTCATATTATTCTCCAGCCAGTTTTTTTTATTTTGGACTTCAAATATACTATGGACAAACAAAAAGGATTAACTGTAAAAGAGATTAAACAAATTTTGGATTTCGATTGGGATGACTCGGATGCTGAAGTAGAACCCGATATACCTTCGGTAGAAATTTCTGGTGAAGTAGCGAGCATTTTTAATAACATTTGTGAGGAAATAACAGCTGCAGATCTATGTGCGGAGCTCCCACAAGAAATCAAAGCTGAATTCTTAGAGCAGGAGAAAATTGTTCCTGAGGGTTCTGACAAAGAGGCGGAGTTTCAAAAGGTTGATCTGAAGAATTTAAGGTGGAAAAAAATATAACAAAAACATATGAAAAACATTGGAATAGTTCTATTGACGAATATGTTGAAGTACTTTCCCCTTTACAATACTTTAAATTATTTTTTGATGACAACATGTTCAGCAAAGTTTTGGAAGAGACTAATCTATACTCAGTGCAGAAAAGTGGAGTTTCAGTGAATGCAACTCTTAAGGAAATAGAGCAATATGTAGGAATTCTCCTTTATATGGGGACTATGAAATAATCGGAAATGAGAATGCTGTGGTAGACGAACTTCAGGACTCCTATGATAGATGCAGCTATGACTGGCAAACCTTTTGAAAAAATAAAACAGTTTTTACACTTTTCTAGTGAAGAGATGAGGATGGGTATGATAAGCTTCAAAAAATAAGTCCAATTTTAGAGGGCTTTCGAAAAAACTGCCTCAAAATTCCTGCAGAGCGGCACCACTGTATAGATGAGCAGAGTATACAGTTTAATGGTAAACAATTATTAAAACAATATAATCCCAAAAAGCCTCACAAATGGGGGTTTAAAATATTTACAAGATGTGGAAAGTCGGGCATAATATACGACTTCGCGATGTACGTTGGAGAAGGAACTTGTCCAAATTATGATTTAGGTATTTCTTCGAATATTGTTATTCACTTAGTAAAGAACTTACCAGAGAACCAAAACTATGAGCTATTTTTTAACAACTGGTTCACATCCTTTCACTTGATGAGGACTCTAAAGGATAAAGGTTTTGTGGCAACTGGAACAGTACGAAGCAACCGTTTAGGAAAGGTAAACTTGGACACTGATGCAAAGTTGAAAGAAAGAGAGTGGGGTTCGTACGACTATAGAGTAGAATCAGAGAACGACATTAAAGTTGTAAAATGGTTTTTACAATAAAGCAGTGCAGCTGCTGTCCACGGACTATTTTATTGAACCAATATCTTCCTGCCGCCGATGGAACCCAAAAGAAAAAAAATATGATGAAATTTCAGTTCCAAATGTTATTAAGCAATATAACCGTTACATGGGACGAGTTGATTTGGCAGATATGCTCTGTGAGTTATATAGGATAAATCACCGATCCCGCAAACACTATATGCGAATTTTCTTTTGGGTACTGAACTCTGCAGTCACGAACAGTTGGCCTCTTTATAGGCGTCACTGTCAATTTTAAAAAATCAGCGATAAAACACGAACTCTAATACAGTTCCAAAATAATGTTGCACAAGGCCTTATATATACAAACACCTTCGGCCCGAGGAAGCGTGGTCGTTCAACAGATTCTCCACAAATGTCTCCTGTAGCTCCAAAGCGTAGTACACTCTCAATTCAAGTTGAAGACGTCAGTTATGATGGTATTGCTCATTGGCCATGTTATAAACCAAAGCAGTCGCGTTAAAAATGGCTTCACAACTGTGTGTTGCACTAAATGCAACGTGTCTGTATGTTTTACCCCTAAAAAAAATTGTTTCAAGGAGTATCACGAAAAATAAATACTGTACCTATTTCTGAATATATTATAAAAAATCAATGTATTTAACGTTTGCTTTTTTTTCAAACCACAGTCGATCTTTTTCTTTTTGCATTAGGTCCATTATATAAAGTAACTATTAATTCAAGTGTAAAGCTGAATTTCAGTATTCATTGAAATTTATTACTACTATTTTCTTTGTTCTTTTGTTGTTGTTGGGAGTTATATAATAAGGGGCACGTAAACTACTGTATTTTCCTTTTGTGTGAACCAACATTACGTATAGGAGAGGTTTGTTTTTATTTTTTATTTTTCTATTAGAGATTAGAACAGTAACGTAGACATTTTTTTCTTTCTAAAAATACTTATTCAGTATTAATCTTTTTCTATTCCATGTAATCCAAAAGTAAATGAACGTACAATAAACTTGTATAGACAACTTTTTTCTTATTGCAAAAAGGACCTCATTTTTCCGTACGGTTTTAATTAACCGAATAATGAACGTATTTTTGTTATCCATCTTTGTTTCAATATTGGCATAGGGGTTTTCAAGATAACAATATTGTGGCGTCTTATTACAACTTACTAACAAGGAACCCCTACCTCCATTCTCAGAAAATATTTTTGAGTTAGTTTAGCACCATGAAGGTCAAGTGAAAGGATCGCTGATTAAGTAAGGGTACGGGCGTTTATTTATTGTTTAATTAAGGACAGGACAGGGCGCTACAACATAAACAATAAAATTCACAAATCTGTATATTGATGTCCACATTTTGATGCTCACCAATGGTATCGCGGTTATTAGAAGACAGAGCAACGGCTGGTTAAATGGGAAATGTTTTGCAGAATTTAATACTCAAGGCAATTCTCATTCAATTTTATCCTAACTTTTTTAAATTTGATAAAACTGAAATTTTCCGGTTTTAATTTTTCGCAATAATTCAATAACATCTAATGTGACCGCCTCTAAAGATTTCCAATGTTCATACACTTGTTTAATACAAATTTTTTATGCAAACAGAAATTCCCGATTAACATTTGTTTTCATGACAAAAACTTTCAACAATGTACAACATACCTGAAAAATTTTTATTCGTAGAAAAGACACTAACAAAAACAAATTCATCTCTAACGTAAAATTAGTACGCTATGTAATGAGAAATAAAAGCGAAAAATTAATAGTTTTAGAACATCCGACACTCATGTTCCATAACTTGCAGAGTTTCTGGCGGTTCAAAATTAAAGAAAAGTGGTTGGGGCGGGTGCACTGGTCCATTATTTGAGACTATTCTTTCTCTAAAATTTTCTTTTAAAAATGTTGCTCATCACGGATGTTATATACTGGGCAACTACATATATGTAGGATTTAGCTTTACCTAATTGACGTTCGACAAAATCAAGTCAGATATTTTGAGAAAGATTCTTTGTCGAAGACCACGTGGAAGCCATTGACGCTATTTTTGGGTTACCGTCGCTTGATACCTTGTTAGAAACCTCCTACAATTACTGAGGGTTTTTTTACGTTATTGTCGAAAGTCTGTCTTTTTATTGTCCTCCATCAAGGAGAAAGTCTTGAAAACTGGAGAAAATCTCTAATTGAAAAACGTGTATTAGGGTTACCCTGCCCTGAAGTTATCTGTGGACCTGTATCGAGATCATTTCCAACCACCGTAATCGTCCCAATTTATTGGTAACTAGAATACCTTACAGACTGTCTCACTGTAAACGATTCAAGTGATTTAAGGTAGCTAGTTTAGTGCTATTGCAATTGGTATCACATTGTGAAAGTATTTAGATAAAAACTTGTAAGATACTGTGTTAATCGATTAAGAAATTACCATTTAAGATCTTTTGTAACTAATTGGCTTGGAATTATTAGGGATCTACTTAGTAGAATAGCCTTATTTTGTTCCAAGAAATTTTGATTTTGCTGGAATACATACATATACTATACCTTTAATGCCGAAATATCAGAATTACCACCTTAGTCATTCTTTTTTTACATATGGTTTATTTGTGAGGACATTTTATTAGCATATTTGAGATTTTATATACTAGGGCCGGTTTTCTTAAGTCCTGGTGCGATTGAGAGTTATTGTTCAACTATTCCTTTGTTAATAAACAGGTTGACTGTTAACCAATGTTAACGGAATACGAAAATTATTGAGGAAAGGGGTTATATATTAACCTGTGTTCACGAGCTTTCTTCCCATTTCACTCTAGCGTTTTATTTTATTTTTTTTTTGTTTTGCCCATTTTTGTTATTTTTTCATTGGCACGTATTGGATCCAAGTACTTCAGCATTTGCAGGAATACTTCTAGGAATTAAATGCTGTGGCGCCCCTTAAAAACTTTTGTACAGGAATCCCTCTACTCTCCAAATATTCTAGCTAGTTCCCACATTAGGAGAAGAAAATGATCGCAAGTTATCCTTTAATGTGTAGGCCAATTTTGAGATTCTAGTTCTGTTTTCCTTTTTGGATTATTGAACATAGTCTCTTTGAGACCTAGATATAATTAAATCTTTGAAATTTTTGTATTTGTGATTTTGACTGACATCATGGCGACAGCATCATGGTCTATTGAGAAGGAATGTCTTCGAAAAGAGGAACCTATATATGAAATTAAATTCTAGTGATTCTAGTTCGGTGGATCAGTTGCGCAGCCAACTGGGATCGTTGTTGCATGCACAGAGAGAATGCCAACGCTACTTTGACTTATCCAGACCGGGAAATAGTCGTATAGTCGAGTTTTGAAGTACTTTGAGCTAAAGCTATCAATTCCGTAATACATGTGGGTTCTCATGAGGTGAGAAATCTTCCACAGTTAGATACACTTCGGGTGCGAGTGCATCATATAATTAATCGCCTCCATTTATATTCTTTTATCATGCCAACTGAGTAACATAAGAACGAACGTCGAGCCCTCTTGGCAACTTTGTAGAAACGTCAGGATGAGATTAAATGCATGAAAGTTTCAACGAGTCAGGCTATGCGGAACTCCTTGAATCAAGTCGCGTCGGCGCCTGAGCCAATTTTACTTTCTGATCCCGCCTTTTTTTTCTGATTCGGCTCACATGATTAACTTTACCTTATGTTATCAATCTACTTCTCGATCGCAATTAATTCAAAAGTAGCGGCTTAAATGTAATGATGATTCCCGTGTGTCAATACATAATTTTTTGGAGCGCGTAGAGGAACTTCAAATCATTCATGGAGTTTCCGAATCTCAGTTGTTTAAGTTTGCCATTGATTTGTTCGAGGGTATTGCGCTGATATGGTTTTCTTCTTTTCGTCATAAATGTCCTAATTGGAAGTCTTTGCGGAACTTATTTATCAAACATTATGATGAATCCCCTGATTACAAGGCTAGACTTTTGGAAAATGTTCAAAGTTAAACTCAGGATCCTAATGAGCGGTTTCGTCCAGTATTATTCAACCATGTCGGCTCTTAGGTGATATGGGCAATCATCCGAAAATATACAATTAACTTTATAAGTACGTAATCTGCGAGTTTGCAGTTAGAGAACGAGTGCCTCAAACGCGAATCATTACAATCGAAACTTTCTATAATTCATGTCATTCCAAGCAAAATTAAGTTTCTCTTTGTACACAAGTATTTACAGCCTCTGTAGCATCTGGTATTTATCATTACAGTAATCTATATATATATATATATATATATATATATATATATATATATATATATATAAAAATGAATGTTTGTATGTCCTTTATAGAATCGTAAACTATGCATTTGATCATGTGATGATCTTTAGCAAAGTTGTTGTGCATGAGCCCACGAAGGTTTCTAAGTTGGTACGACCAATTTTCGACAGATTGCGCCACTGCCATTCCAATGAATTTCATATATTGCCGTGACAGTTCATGCTGATTTGAATTGAAACGAAAACAGCGAACGAATGATGACGTTTCGAGTTGTGGGTGACAAGAATTTATGTAAATTTTGAAATTCATGTCCGGCTCACATTGAACAGACACTATTGTGCGTATTTTTATATTTGGGAGCGTGTTTCGAATAGTTTTGTGGATTTCATTGAGTTAAATTAATTTTATTAATTAATTAATTTAATTAAATTTATTCATTCTCCACAGTGAATTCATGAAGATCATAGAATGTGTATGTGAAAGATCTGACTACTGATTGACGTTCCGAACGCATTTGCTGTGCAGTCTTTTTTCGGATATCATCGTGAGTGGAATTAAAATCGATTTCAACAGTTTTCGAATGCTGATTTTTTCACTTCAGATTTTCCTCAGCGAATTGGTGATCACCGTCAATATTAACATTTTCATCCGTGTGTGAAGAGCCGGTTCAATTGGATTGGATACATTGTGAGATTCGGATTGCTGATTGACATCTAATAAATTCAAACGTATTTTTCACGTCGTTCCCGTACAATTATGCCTCCAAAGCGACAAGCAATTGGCTGATCTACACCTCAAGCACGGAAGAAAAGAGCATTACGAGCCTCAGAATCAGACGAGCAACGAGCATTAAGACTGGAAAATCTTCGAATACATGCCGCTGAGACCCGTTCGTCTGAATCATATGAAGAACGAGAAGTGAGATTAGAAACTGATCGAGTACGTACTACTCAGGCCCGTTCGTCTGAGACAACTGAACGACGGGAAAGAAGGCTGCAAAATGTTCGAATAAGCACCGCTCGATCAAGACGAACACTGCACGTTGATTTAAATCTTGGTGCATTCCATTATGACAGTAATAATGATTACAGTCTTCATCCAAGTGTCGTCATTGGAAAAATGGATAAAATTTGCATGTATTGTAACGCCCTCAAATGTAAGAACGAAACGCCAGTAATGTGCTGCGCCAGTGGAAAAGTTAAACTGCCAGAATTACATCCACCACCCGAACCACTATCAACGTTGCTATCAGGTGTTACACGTGAGTCGAAGCACTTCTTGGAAAACATTCGCAAATACAATTCATTTTTCCAAATGACATCGTTCGGTGCAACAAACATCGTGCGCGAAAATTACATGCCAACACTCAGAGTCCAAGGGCAAATTTATCATCGTGCCGGATCGCTTCTACCATTGCCGGACGCGGATCACAAGTTTCTTCAAATTTAGTTCATGGCAAACAGTGATGAACAAATTGAACAACGATGTCATTACAATGCGGGCACTAGACGAAAAATCGTGGCTGCGTTACAAGCCCTTTTCGATCAACACAAGTAATTAGTTCAGTTATTTAAAACCGCCATTCAACAAATGCCAGCCGATGACTACGCAGTTATAATTCGAGCAAACAAATGACACGTTGGACAACACGAAAGACAGTTTAATGCACCAACAATCGATGAAGTGGCGATCGTGATAGTTGACGAAGAATTCGCAATATTTTAGAAATTTTTATAAAATAGTATAGACAAGAAAGCTTTCTTGTCTGTACTTGTTGTTTAGAGAGAGATTGCCTGAAATCGCTCTACCCCCAGAACCTGTCTTGACTAGATAGGGAACTTGGCTACATGCCGCCTTGTACTACGCTATTAACTTTGAAAACTTTAAAAACCTAATAAATGAATTTCAGTCCACAGATAGTAAGTCAATTCAAGATTGCCAAGCGGTTTTAAAACAGCCTGAACAAAATAATTTGGCTTTTATTCAAAGTCACTTTACTTTTGTAAGTGCAACTATAAAATCACTTGAAAAGCAGGAAGTTTCTTTGGTAGAATCAATTAATATAATCGAAACTTTTAAAGATGCCATCAACGCTGTTCCAGGATCCATTGGTCAAATAATAAAGACGAAGGTGGATCAAACTTTGTCAAAAAATGAAGGATTCAAAATACTCCAAAAAATATCCACCATTTTGAGTGGTAACAATGTGCCTGATTTTATAATGGATCCTGCGATTATTGCTAAATTTAAATATGCTCCGATTACCAGCGTGGACGTAGAACGAAGTTTCTCTGTATACAAAAATATTCTAAGTGACAGGAGACATAATTTTACAATGGAACATTTGGAACAACATTTAATTATTAATAAATAGCTTTTATCAAGAATAACTTTTAGATTTATTATGTATTAAATATTTCACATTTGCTTCTATGTGTTAGTTTTTTAAGTGTTATTGTAAAAACCCTATTTCATTCTATGTTACGGTTTATTTTTCATTTAGAACAATTTCGGAGTCTTGTATATTTATTTATTTGTTAAAAGAACCCCGTCGTATTATTATATATCGGGTGTATGTTAATGTCCGAGACCCACGTGACCAGCGATATAGGTATTTACTTGTACCACTATTGGCGCTACTGAAAAACAATTAGTTACTGTATATTCTTTTGACAGGTCGAAGTTACGAATTGTTACGAATTTCTAAGTTACCATTACCTTTTTATTATTACTTTATCTGTTTTTTATTGGGTAAGTTAAACGCTATTAATTGAGATTTTTGTGGTTACGTTGCTTTTTCACATTTTAGAGTTATTAAGATATTTACAATGCCTTTTACACAGGAACAAGATGCCTTTATTGTAATGGCACATTTTCGCAGTGGAACGCGCAATGCAGACGGAATATGGACGTATAGTTTACAATCATGCATAGATCAATTTATGGAAGCATATCCAGAAGTTGACATTAATTATGATGTTTTTAAAAATCATAAATGCATACTTGTAAACCGATTCCAGAATAAACATTGCATTTGCAGAGGAAAATCAACAGGTAGACCCACAGTTTTGACTCAACCAGTTGTTGATGATATTCGCAATCGAATGGATGTAAGCCCTAATAAATCACTACGGAAACTATCGGCACAAACAGGTAATAAATTATATCAGCCCGTGAATTTATTGTAGTGACATTTATCAAAACTTTTCAGGGTTCAGTATTGCAACATGTTCAAAAGCATTAAAAAAAGAACTGCACATGCACCCATATAAAGTAACTGTTGTCCAACAACTTTTACCTGCTGATTTCGAAAAACGCATTAATTACTGCCAATGGTTCAATGAACATTTAAATAACAATGATTTGTTAGACTTAACCTTCTTTACGGATGAAGCTTATTTCCATCTATCAGGTTATGTAAATAGCCAAAATTATAGAACCTGGGCTACTGAAAAACCTGAAGCATTTGTTGAAACTAGTTTACATCCAATCAAAATTGGAGTTTGGATAGCAATATCACGACGTCGTATTATTGGACCTATATTTTTTAATGAAACCATAACTGCTGCAAGATACCGACAAAATATTTTGGAAGAATTTATTGAATCCTTGCATGACGATGAAATAACTTTAGGATATTTCCAGCAAGATAGTGCTACAGCCCATACTGCACGAGCTACTCTTGAGTATCTGCAGCAGTTTTATGGAGATCGTATCATAAGCCATGGATTGTGGGCTCCTCGATCCCCAGACTTAACACCGCCTGACTTTTATTTATTTGGACGGATGAAGAACAACATATTCAAAAATCGCATACATGATTTGGATCACTTACGAGATGCAATTCGATATGAAATCGAAAGCATAACTCCTGCAGAACTTGAAAACGTTTTCGAAAATATGAAACGTAGAGTTAATTTATGTTTGGAAAATAATGGGGGCCATTTTCAACATTTATTGTAAAATAAAAAGTTATTGTGAAATAAAGAGTTATACATTACTTTAATCTGTATTTATTGTAGTAAACAGTTTTTGAAACATTATAACAACAATATGTACGAAATTACATTACTTGTCAAAGTGACAATTTAAGGTTAAGTTAGCGGAATCGTAGATATAAACTATGGTGTCCAACTGTAGAAAAATACATGAGGTCACGTGGGTCTCGGACATTAACATACACATAGTATAAGGGATGCCTATGGTCGTTGATGAAGGTTATGTGGAAACACATATTTAGGATATCATATTCGTTTTAAAGTTTTAAACTTGTATTTAAATAAATATATTTCGGCGTACGTTTACATCGACCTTGACTTTGTTGGCATCAGGGGTTGCGATCATTTATAGCCAACACGAGAACAAAATTAGCGCCTCTTGCATGTATACCTGGAACTAAAATTGTAAATATTGGTAAGTAATGATCTACTATACCGACCGAAAAAATATAATAATTTTAAATAGCAAGAACGTCTGATCGTGCTCACGTGCACGCCATATCGCCATATTCATTTTGACTCTTGTTTGGAGCTGTTCGGAGCCATCTTGGAGCGAAGTGATTTAAGTGTTAATTGTAATTTTTTTAATTTTGTTTTCGTGTGATTCAATTCAATTGCTGAACTTTAAAATGTATTGCAGTGATTACACTTATCGCAAGAAATGTTGCGTAGTGAGTTGTGAAGATAAAATATCACCAAGGTAATCAGGTTTATATCAAACACATGTGCCACAATGTGAATATTTAAATTTGTTGTCATGGTTTTAGGCATCGATTACCGATAAAAAATAAGGCGGCGTTAAAGATATGGTTGGAGAGAGTGGGAAATAATGTTTTGCTAACTTACGATACAATACCTGTTTTGTCTGTTCTTCCCATTTTATCCGGGAATGTCAAAATGGAAGAAACTTGGCACGGAGATCATTACCAACAATAAATCTACCTGGTAAGTTATACAAACATATTTGGCTACCTATGGGTAATCACGACTTTCAAATATTATAGGATTTTCTGAAGAGCCTTCCGTTAGGAATTCATTTTTGGAGATAGTGGAAGAGCACAATAAGAATTTAAGTAAGTGGTGTACATAATACTTTAAAACGAAATTATTATTACTATTGAAAAATAGCAACTACAATATTTATAATTATATGCACATATATAGACTTACCTGAAACAGTTGGCCAGATGGAGGTTGTTACATCACGAATAGAGCAACCGCACTGTTCTGATATAGGTATTAGATGTTAGTAGTTTTAGCAATAGGTAAAAAGTAGTAATAACTGTATGTTACAGGTTTAATCGATTATGTACCACCTGCTCCATTAGCAAGTCGAAACGTTCAGGAAAAGGAGAAAAAGGGTATGTAAAAGAAATTAATCTAACTACCAACCTCTTATTTAATCTTATTGCATTTTGAATTTTGTTTCAGATAGAAGCAGCTTATTAAGAAAAATTAATGTTACACGACAAAGCCAACTTACTGATAGAGAACGAGAAATGTATAAAGTAGCCTCTAGTTTAATACGCAGGTCCTGCAAATTGAGCAGAAACTTATATACTGTTCGAGAAAGACTGCGGGCAGCACAAAGATTATACGAGAGTGATATTTTTGAAAAAATAAGAACCAGTGTGAGTAGCACTATATACAGTTTTCTCCTAAGCCAAATTAGAGGTTTTCGCAAGAAACCTAAAGGGCGGCGTTTTACCATTGAAGATAAGATTTTAGCTTTATCCATATATAAAAGTAGTCCCCGAGGATATCGTCTTCTTCAGAAAATATTTGTATTACCATCAAGAAGAACACTTGGACAGCTCTTGACCAAAATCCCTTTTGCTCCAGGGATAAATTCAAGAATATTTGATCACTTGAAATCAGTGGTGTCAACATTGTCTGAGAAAAGTAAGTACTGCACAATACTTTTCGATGAAGTATCTTTGCAACCAGGTTTGGCCTATTCGAAGCACGGAGATGTAACTGAAGGCTTCCAAAATTTTGGAGATGTTCGTGACTTGAAAATTGCTGACCACGCATTGGTATTTTTAGCACAAGGCATTTATACAAATTGGAAGCAGCCATTAGCTTTTATGTTCTGCGAATCAGCAACCAACAGCGCACAACTTGCAGCACTTCTGAAAAAGGTAATTCGTGCAGTACTATCTACGGGATTAATTCCTATGGCAACTGTATGCGACCAAGCTTCACAAAACCAAGCGGCTATAAATTCTTTAATGGAGGAAACCCGGCAGAGCTATCGTCATAAAAATGAGGATTATAAAAAGTTTGGGTTTGAAGTGGACAACGTGGAAATAGTCCCCATGTATGACTACCCACATTTAATTAAATGGGTAAGAAATAATTTTATTTCAAAGGACATTATTTTCACAGGCAAAGAAGGTATTCAAAAACCAGCATGCTGGAAGCACCTCATACAGTTGTATGAAATGGATTGTGGACGATTGGGGTCGAGAGTATGTCCAAAACTAACAGACGCTCATATATATCCGGACAAGATCAAAAAAATGAAGGTAAAATGCTGCACACAAGCTATGAGCAGATCCGTTGGAGTGATGATGTGTTTTCTCGCTGAAAATCGTACGTTAACATGATCTAAAGTTATAAATAAATATATTTAGCATCACTTCAATTTCAGATATGCCACCATTTGAGGAAGCCCTAGGAACAGCCGAAGCCATACTTTTTTTCGACGAATTATTCGATTCATTTAACGGTGTGTCTCTCAATTCGTCATCGCAAAACAATTTGCGATGTAGGCTTACTGTAAAATCTCCACATTTGGATTTTTGGGCTTCTGCAAAAAGAGTATTGAATTCAATGCAGTTTGAATGCAGTAAAACAAAAAAAATTACTCGCCCACCTACAATAAAGAATTGGGAGCACACCATATGCGCTATTGAATACCTTTGGCAGAGATTTCAAGAAAAAGGATTTACGTATCTAATACCACATAATCTAAATCAAGACGCAATTGAAAATTTTTTTAGTTTAATTAGAAGCCACGGTGTTAGAAACGTAAATCCCACTCCAACTGCATTTATATCCTCTTTTAAGGCATTAATAATCAATAACTTCATGTCATCAAAATCTGTGAGCTCAAATTGCGAGAACAACTTGTCAGATGCAGGTTTAGATAATTTTAAGGCTTTTCTTACAAGCTTCAATACAGTGCAGGATATCCCGGTGCAACCTACTTTGGATGCCATTGTATCGCTCCAAACCGATACTGCCAATGAACTTGCTACTTATGCAAAAGTATATGTTTCAGGATACTTAGCTAAAAAAATTGTTGCAATAACAAATAAATGTGCGACATGCATCAGCAATTTTACAACTACCGACATTTTGCCTGAGCATGTTTCAATCACAATAAGGCAAAACTGTAATAAACGACTATTGCTGCCGACATCACATTTCATTGCCTTATTTAATATTTGTACTGATATAATTTGCAAAAATCTACCACGTTTGTGCTTACAACACAATTTACGCGGCAATCTGAAACTGTTGATGAAACGTGATGTAGATTTTAGCAGATTATCATGCACAGAACACCCACACATAAAGAACACATTCTTAGACCATTTGATTCATTTTTCAATTTTTTCGTGGGTCAACGAAATTAATCGAATTTTAAATGGGACTAATTCTAAGTTTAATCCGCACAAAAGCTCTGACAAAATTAAGGCAATAGCTCACAATTATCGGCTGAAGCATAAATAATCTCTGTTGATCTTCTCTGTTAATATATATGAACGAACGGAAGGGTACTACTTAATTTACTAAATATTTGCCATTCTAAAATCTTGTGGAAGATAGCTTTTTAGGTGGTTACAATTGTATTGTCACTGAAATTTATTCTTATTACCACACGGATACTCTAATCAAAATTGTGTAAAACAGTTTTAGTTTCAAAATATGCTTAATTAACTTTTGCATTTTGTACATGTACGAAATGTTCTAAGCAAGCAGTTGGTTGTTCCAATATTTATAAAAAGGAGTCGTGTACATGCGTATCAGTTTGTTATAATTTATACTTGTACAACTACTTATGTATATACTCTCTTATAACTCAATGTATGTAAAATACATTCATTTTCGTAGTCTATTATTGTATAAGTATTTATGCATGTAATTGCATTTTTGATTATGTAATTTTACGGCTTTCTTATAACCCAATGTATGTAAAATGACATTAATTTTTGTGATCTATTATTACCATATAGATACATCCATATTGTTGTGTAATATAGACAGTTTTACTTGAAATATTGGCTTTATTTACTTTTCCAGAATTTCATTATACTTCATACAACAACAATCAGTTGTTCCGATTTTTATTAAAAGAAGTCGTATGCGTGCTTATACCGCAACGTACTACTTTTAATAAAAATCGTAACACCGAATAATGTGCAAATTAATATATCTAAGAAACACTATGATCCATTTAAATATCGCGCGTCTAGTTTTAGTCCCCGATATACAAGTAAGAGGGCGCAGAACATTGTTCCATCTCCACTTACACGTGATACCATTCTATTCGGTTATTCTATGGTTGGCATTTGAAAGTTAGCTCCGTAAAGGGTTAGACGTACAATATCGACCCGCTTCGACTTCTCATAATCGCATGTGTATCTGAGCGTAATTAGCAAAATCCACAGGTATGTGTCTGCCAATTAACTAAGAATTTGAGTACAATTCCTTATTGGTATTGTTGTTATAGGGTTTCTCCAATTACCGCGGTCTAGGTGCCCGCACATATAATCAAACTCCGACGAAGCATTGTGACGGCCAACGCTACTCTTCCGTAGGTACCACCATGGCACGGGAATTGCACCACAGAACGGGATGCGATAAGTAGCCTCCAGTTTTACTAAATTATACTTCGACATTAGTAAAAAAAAAAAACGTAACTCACTGAGTGAGAACCTTAGAGCAAAGGAATAAGGCGTCGTAATTGTTTGCCAATTTAGCGATCCAACTTAGTTAGATTTAATTAGTTTTCGAAATTATATGTGGGTAATGTAATAAATTTAGGGAACCAACTTTTGTAGATTTAATTACTTTACGAAATTATATGTGGGAAATGTAAACTCAATATATATATATATCGGGGTCGCCGAAAACTTTAATGTCTTTTTTTTGTTGTTGAGATATTTATTTCCTCCTTTTGTGTAAAATAGTCATTGATACTTGTATATTTATATAAATAACAAATTTTCACCTGTTGAGGGAATAATTAATAAATAGTGGAATTGTTGAGCACAAATGTACTGGGTGTTTCAATTTTAATTACCCGTCGAAACTGTGGGGAATTCTAGGCAACTCACAGGCCAATAGAGCTACAGTCTGTGAGAAATCAAACGATTACATCTGCCATAAATTTCGCTCTTGGCGCCCTTCTTTTTTTTGTAATCCTAAGGCTAGAATCAAATATAAAAAAAATCTGAACTTGCGAACCACGACCTACGCGATAGCTGGCTGGCATCGTTCGGTTGCTGCCCGGAACAACTTAAGCTCCCCCGAGCGGTCGTTCGCGACCCGCAGCATTTGCTCTCGTGTACAATCAGCAAGCACGTAGCATCTAATATTTAAGTGCTTTTAAATATCACTTTGTAAATTTTCAAGTTTTATAAAAAAAAATTACAAATGTTGTACTTTCTTTTTTGCTTAAAATTTTGAACTTTTATAATACCTATTTTGATAAATTTCATGCTTTTTTAAGCACTTTTTTGGCTATTTTTTGTGCTTACTTTTCCGGTCTCTAGTTATTACATATATGAAATCACTTAAGGGGTAACATCAGAGAAATTTTTAAAAAATCGAAAAATTTGTATTGTTTTAAATGATGTCTTAGAGTCTTAAGAATAAGGCGCAATTGGTCTTATACGTGAAAAAATTTTATTAATAATCTTACGGCTGATTTTTTAAAGCAAGGCGTGACACCATCTAAGTGCGTCACAGTAGCGCGCAACTTTCTGGGGCTCCCACGGTACATGATATCGATCACCGATGAATTGTGAACTTCAGTCGTGTAATTCTAGATGGTGCTAGTAAGTTTTAACCTTATATTGGGTCTGGGAAAAAGTTCGTGGCGTTTTTCCCGATAGATGGCATTGGTTGCCGATAACTAAAGAACAACAAGTCACAGCGACACCACCGAGGGCTCGTTTTTTAGATGACCTTCCGAACGTTAGTTTGAGCGTAGAAACATTGTAATCGGTGCAGTGGTTGGAAAGTTATTCGCACTTGAAAATGGAGAAGAATAATGAGAAATTTCGCTATATTCTGCAATATTATTATGATAAGGGGAAGAACGCTGCGCAGGCTTGTGATAAAATTTGTGCTGTGTACGGTGAAGGTACTTTATCGAAATCTGTTGCGCGGAAATGGTTCGCTCGCTTTCGTTCTGGAAATTTCAATGTAAAAGATGAGTCACGCTGCGGTCGTCCAATCACTGAAAAATCTGATGAAATTCTTGAAAAAGTCCAACAAGATAAGCATATCAGCAGTGTCGATATTGGCATGGAGCTAGGCATTGACCACAAAACTGTTTTGAACCATTTACACAAAGCTGGTTACAAAAAAAGCTTGACGTATGGGTTCCTCATGAGTTGAGCGTGAAAAACATGATGGACCGAATTAACATCTGCGATGCGCTGCTGAAACGGAATGAAATCGAGCCGTTTCTGAAACGTTTAATAACCGGAGATGAAAAATGGATTACGTACGATAATCGGAAGCGTAAAAGATCGTGGATAAAGGATGGTGAGCCGTCACAAGCGTTCGCTAAGCCAACATTGACGCCAAAAAAAGTGATGCTGTGTGTATGGTGGGACTGGAGGGGAATCGTCCACTACGAGCTACTTCCAACTGGTCAGACGATTGATTCTTAACTCTACTGTGCACAACTAGAGAGATTACGCCAGGCGATTGAAAGAAAACGGCCCGAATTGATTAATAGGAAAGGTGTTGTCTTCCATCATGACAACGCCCGACCACACACTTCTTTGATGACCCGTCAAAAATTGAGAGAGTTTGGCTGGGAAGTTTTGATGCACCCACCTTACAGTCCGGATATAGCACCCTCTGACTATCATCTGTTTCGATCTCTGCAGAACTCTCTCAATGGAATTAAGTTGGTTTCAAAAGAAGCCTGTGAAAACTACTTGATTCAGTTTTTCGACCAGAAACCACAGAAGTTTTTCACCGATGGGATCATGGATCTACCAAAAAAATGGCGAAACATTGTCGATAATAATGGAGCATATTCGGTTTAAATGAATTCGTCCACGCGCCATGCGGGGACCAGTTGAATTTTACTGAAAAAACGCCACGAACTTTTTCCCAGACCCAATATATGTAGTGTGTAACGGTCAGCGTTCAGCATAACCGTGGGAACGATGCTGTTCGCCCTAGATCTAGGACGCTCTCGAATACCTGCTGTTGTTGCTGCTGCATTTTTCAAAGTTTTGCGCCAATAATTGTCATCATGAGTGATAAAGTTTACAGTGCGAAGACAGGTTCCAGGGATAGATATTGGTCTATAAAAAGAACTAACATTTCAAAGAGGCGACTGCTGAATCGATATGAAATGGAAAATGAATCTGAAAGCGTCAGTACATCGGCAAAGAAAATGAAGCTATCTAAAGACGATTATGACATTGAAGTGAACGAAACATTTTGGATATCGGGTGGTAAATTTTGTTGCCGTTTTTTCCGCTCTTCCTGAAATTCTAGTGTGTAAACAATGCGGGACAAATGTGACATTTACAGAAGCGAGCAAACGAGGTTTCAAACTTGTGATTACTTGTGAAAAGTGCGAAAAAGTTTATATTAACAGTTTCCCCTTAATTAATAGTAAAGCAGACGATGTTAACCGCCATATAATATTTGCGATTCGGTTATTGGGACTTGGCTTAAACGGTATTGTTAAATTTTGAGCGTTTATGGAGCTCCCACGGCCGATTTTTCAAAAAGCTTATGATACTGTCGTTAAAAACATTCACATCGCAACGGAAGCCTTTCGTACGAAATGTATTAACCCATTAATGCCTGACCATAGATCCAATAGTACGATTTTAACAAAATTTATAAACATGCACCTGCTGGACTGCAGAACTTGTTTGAAGTGAAAAAAAAATTTTTACCCCCTTTCCTGTCCGAGATAGGACATGGGTATTTAAATACCCAATAGGCTTTCGTATGATATTTTTTTCCAATATATTCAAAATATTGATATATTATATTTTAGTTTAAATACAAGTAATAACAATAATTATTCATTAATTTCTCTATATTATGTCAGATGGCACTTAAAACGGCGAAAAAATTTTCGAACGGCGTTATTATTGTAATCGAGAGCGTCGTCAAAAAAAAATTGGCTATGAGATTTACAGCTTATTAGTTTGTAACCGGGGATTACCCTTTTTTTTCTTTTTCGCAACGCTGTTTGATTTTTTCATTGCTTGTCTTCATTGTTTCATTGCAGTCAAAGTATAAAGTTGTATTTTTACGAACTAAAAGTGAAAATTTTAACTATTAAAAATAAAAAAGTGAACAATTTTAACTATAAAAATTTTAAAAAAGTTACATACTAATTCCGTAAAATTTGGAATATTGATTACATTACAAAAATGACCCGTCATCAGAAAGTCCTTACTGTTACCGAGTTGCAAGATATTATTGATAATTGGTCTGATGAAGAAGAAAATTTCGGCGAACAACCAGATTTTATTAATATCAATATAATACCACCCGATGATGTCGATGACATTAGTGACAATGAGGAATTGGATGACGATGTGCAATTGTTGCATGACGAACAAAATTTGCTTCGCGAAATAGCTGGACATTTTGAGATAGAACGTACCTGCAGTAACTGGAACGAGGAAATGCAGTCTATTGAAAAAGACGACGATGATGTAGCAGTGACCTCATCCTGCAGTAATATTGACCCATTGTCTGAAATCAGCCGTAGAAAAGGCCCCAAGCGAGCTAAAATTGATAAGGGAATAGTATCAAAATGGTCTCGGAGACAAAATTACCAGTTTGACAAGGTGCCTTTTGATGACACGGCAGCTTCATATAAGGGTTTGTATGAAAAGATCGGTGGCATGAGCCCCGTGGAGCTTTGGGGAAAGTTTATTGATGAAGAGGTACTGAGTCTGTTAGTGAATTCTACAAACAAATATGCTGCAGAAAAAAATGCTTCATCATTTGAAACAACTAATACTGAAATAAAAACGTTTTTGGGTGTCTTGTATATAACAGGTTACCATACCTTGCCACAAATACATTCTTATTGGTCAAATCGAGAATCATTGGGATGTGCGATGATAAAGCAATGTATTTCAAGAGACAGATTCAAACGGATCAAACAATTTTTACATGTTTGTGATAACTCAGCGTTGGATCCCAACAACAAATTTGCTAAAGTCGCCCCATTGAATAATTTGATAAACAAAAAGTTCCTTCAGTTTGGAGTATTTTCCCACAATCTATCTATTGATGAGCAAATGATTGCGTACTACGGCCGACATTCATGCAAAATGTTCATCAAAGGAAAGCCAATTCGGTTTGGTTACAAGTACTGGTGTTTGGCATCTGACGAAGGCTATTTGTATCAGCTAATTCCATACTCTGGTGCATCGAAGCAGGATGGGGCACAGTTACAGTTAGGAGAAAGGGTGGTACTATCGCTCCTTTCACATGTGGAAGACCCCGTCAAGCATACCGTAACGTTTGACAATTTTTTTACTAGCCATAAACTAATTATGCGCTTGTCAAATAACGGGTTTTTTGCTTTGGGAACTGTACGGGATAATCGTACTAATCATGCTCCTTTGATGGACGTCAAAAAAATGCGTAAATTCGATTATTGCCGTTCGTTGGAACGATAATTCGGTATGTTATACACTGAAATATTTTATGCAATCAGTCGGTTAGATTATTCTGTTTACTATAGTTCTTATTCATATGTTTAGGTGGTAACGTTATTATCAAATTTTTTGAGCCATACACCAATGACTCGTGCGAAACGATATGATCGAAAGCAACGAAAAATGGTAGCAATTGAACAGCCCTATTTAGTCAACCAATATAATCAACACATGGGAGGTGTGGACCTTTTCGACAACGCCATGAACAATTACCGCATTCGAATTCGGGGAAAAAAGTGGTGTTGGCCATTATTGACCAATGCTTTTGACGCAGCTATGGTAAATGCATGGAAACTACATTGTCTCTGTCGAAAATATGAGAAAAAACCCTTTATGTCACAATTTGATTTCCGAGTAGAGGTATGTGAGTCAATAATGGTTAAATCAAATCATCAAAATACTGGAAAAATGTTAACTTCAGCTGCACAAATGGGACTCAGGTATGATCGCATAGATCACTTAATCGGAAAACTACCGTCTCGCCGTCGTTGCCCACAGTGTGGCGGTAAAACCGAATACGGGTGTTTGAAATGCCAGGTACATTTATACCCAGCTCCATGTTTTCATGCCTATCATAATGGAGTAGCTCTAGATAAAGCAAAAATTGCAAAAGCTATGTAAACAATTTATAACTTTAAATACCAATAAATAAAAAATATAAATAAAATTTTTATATTCGCCAAAATATTATTTTTCCTTTTGTTGTGGAAAAAAATGTTATAACTATTTGGAACTCGTTAAGAACTGTTGGGTATTTAAATACCCATTTACATAATACACCGTGTGATTAGCAAATGTGTTTACAAACCACTTCTATCTTTTTACATTAGAAAAGAGATGCCAAAATGCAATCTATAACGGGCGAACGTTTTCGGTTTTTTGCATTTTTCTTTATTTAGTAACAATTTTTCTGAGCATTTTTCAACATAGAAAAAATTGGAATTTTCCCTTTGAAAAAATGGGCAAAACGCAAAAATTTTTACTCGCTTAATTTTTTTCTGGACTAATCAATTCCTATTCTTAAATAAAAACGAAATTTGAAACCAAAATCGACAACCTTGCCGTCACTAGAATTTTTTTACTCTCGTCACTTTCTTGGGTAGTTAAATACCCATTAGGCAGGAATGGGTTAACCCATTAACGCCCACTGTACTATAAATAGCACACAACTTAAAGTTGAGGTAAAAATTATATAATGTTGTTTTTTTACTCTGGCAACGCTTTTTACCAGTCAACAAGAGTACAAACGAATCCCATGTACCTATTATGAAACATAGCTAAAAAATAACAATAAGGGTAATCCCCGTTTTATACTAGCGATATGTTTCTAGTTGGGTTGTGATTGCTTATTTAGTTTATTTTACATCAGTTGGCCTTCAAAATTGTTGAAATGCATTGTATTTACTTGATAACATCTTATTCTAATAAAAACAATATAAAACTGTTTACTTCGCATTGAGTTGTTCATGCTATAACATATAAAATTCTGCTGTACTAAGTTTAGTACACTGGGCGTTTGAGGTAAGATTGAGTAGTACTGTGAAGTTATTTTTATTTTTGCGCTGTGCCTTAGCGTTAAAGCTTTCATTGGTTTTTCGGTTGTTTTTTTAACAAGCGACTTGTAATTAATATTATTAAAAAAAATACTTCGAATGATATAAAATGGCTAACCGACGCAACAAAAACTATTTTGGGTTAGAAGAAGCAATACATGACATAATTAACCAAGATAGTGAAAATGATCAGAATGAACAGATCAAAAACATATTGAAGATCGGCGTGCTAATGTTTCCCAAATTTTACAAGAGATGACCCCAGTGAAAGTTTTCGAGCATCTTTTTGACGATGAAGTGTTAGAGCTTATAACATCGCAAAGTACAATATATGCCGGACAAAATAATAGGCACGATAGCTTCTTTACCAAAGATGAACTCCGTAACTTCTTGGGCATACTTAAGGTAAATGTCCACTTGAGACAAAATAGTCTCGAGAGCAGTCTCGAGACCAGACTCACAAATGTATATGTGCCTGAGAGCTCTCTCAGAGACAAACCTATGCGAGTATCAGAAACTGCACGTGTCACAAGTGGACATGTTCATTCTTATTCATGAGACTTAGTCACCAGTCTTCCGTCTGTGTTTGAAGAGCGGAGACCCCGACTGGAGACTTTTATATTTAAAATATTTGTTAAATTTTTTGTAACCAACAAATACCAATTAATTTTTTATTAAAATGACTGAAAAGCGCTAGTGGAGTGACGAGGAAGTGTATAAGCTAACTGACCTTTATGAGGAGGAGTTTTTGTGGAATGTGAAAAATAAACTATATAGAAATCGCGAAAAAAAAATGGATATGTATGAACAATTTGCTTCAAAATTTGAAAATTGCAGCGGCAATGAAATTCAACGGAAGATACATAATTTACGCAATCAGGTATGTATAATCCTCTAAAATTATTATTATTCCTATTTAAATTGACTTTTTAGCGCAACCGGTGGGGAGACGGACAAGTCCGCCCGGAACAAGGCCACTATAAGAAGCCAAAAGATGATTTCGATCGCTCTGGAGAATACGTAGCGTTGGAGCTAAAAAGTTTAAAATCGGACTATTACAGAGGAGTATTAAAAAGTGAGATTCGTAAAGCGATATTAAATATTTCTGATATGGATGAAAAAAACTACTGGTCCACTGCTTCCGGTTCAAGTTCAAGTGCGCCAATTGCATCACCATCCAATGTTGTTGCTAACTTTTCTGAACAAAATATTGAAACTCAAACAACCCAAGATTTTTACAATAGTTCATTTTCATTAATTAACATGCCTTAATTTGTAAAGGTTTCTGTTATTTTACTTCTATAAATAAAGTTGTTTTTTAAATACATACCCTTAAATATTCTTCCTTTAAATTATCATAGATGGCTTTACACACTTCTGGAACTATTCTTCCTATTGTACAAGGTGGAATGCGAAAAAGGTATTGCAAACTACAATAAGCATCTCCTGAAAATTCATTTCAATATAAAAATGTAATGTTCAATAGCAAAATATTTGTACATTCGCTTGAAAAGCTTACCTGAAGCCAGAAAACGAAGTGTGACCATTAATCTATCATGGACTGGAATTGCATCACGTAACTTTGTGTCTTGCTTTATAATATCGTGTTTTACCAAATTTAAAACCAATTCAAATTGAACTGCAGACATCCTAATGAAATTTTTAAACTGTTGTGCATCTTCCAACCGCAACTCGTTCACAAGTGTTGAAGATGCACCCAATGCATTTCGTCGATCCACCCATTTTCTTACCCAGCACGCCTTCTTTTTCACTTCCCGTTTTTTCATAATTTTACGCACAATTAGAAAGGCTAGGATTTGGCGTGAATCCATTTTGAAAAAAATAAATCTCAAACTAGGAGCCAAGTCACAGAATCGACTGAGACTTGAGAGTAGGCTCTCAAGTGTACACAAAATTTCCTGTGTCTCGAGACTGCAGTGACTGTCAAGTCTCCAACTGCTGTCTCGAGAGCGCAAGTGATCTCAAATGAACAACAAATGGAACTAATCTCGAGACTTTGTCTCAAGTGGACACTTACCTTTATACTTACCGGATATTATAAATTACCTAGTGAGAGGTCATATTGGAGCTTAGATGACGACCTTGGTGTGCCATTAGTTTCAGACTGCATGTCCAGAAACAGATTCTTGGAAATTAAAAGGAACCTTCATTTTGCAGATAACACTTCGGCTATGACATCAAATGATAAAATGTTCAAAATGCGACCACTTTGTGAAATTTTGCAAAAAAAATTTTTGTCAGTTCGGAATCCTTCACGCAAATTTATCAATTGACGAATCAATGGTGAAATACTTTGGCCACCATTCAGCCAGACAATTTATAATGGGTAAGCCTGTGCGACACGGATATCGTAATTGGGTGTTGACCAGCTTCGATGGTTATTGTTACACATTCGATATATATTGTGGAAAAACTTCCGAGGCTACCACTGATCCCCTTGGCTCTCGCGTTGTAAAAGGTTTACTGGCTAAAGCGCCAACAAAACCAGAAGAACATGCTGTTTACTTTGACAGTTTTTTTACGAACTACGACCTTCTATTAGGTCTCAAAAGCCTTGGATACAGAGCTACTGGAACCTTGCGCGAAAATAGAACAAAACGGTGTATAGGAATGTGCCGAGTTGCAGTGAAAGGTATGTAGTGGTGGGTCTTGTTTACTTACGTAGTAGACATGACTATCTCAAACGCATGGAGATTATACTGCAGTACAAACCCCGATGTTTATGTTGATCAGTTATGGTTTCGCAGACATATAGCACGAACATATCTTAGCGACAAAAAGGAAAAAAACAACCCTCAAAAAATTCCAAGCCAACTTAGATGAGTTATGTGCTCAAATTGAGTGAAACATCATGTGATAAGTGCCTGAAAACGCTTTGTTTGGAAAGAGGATGTTTTGCAAAATACCACTCCTAAGCGCCCATTGTACTAAACTTAGTACACCTATAAAAACACAATTTGAATTTTCTTTTTTCGTTTTTTTTTCATAATATTTTAAGAAAAGTGTTTTAAAACTGATATTAAAAATTGAATTATAAAAATGTTCATGGTTTTAATTTGGGCGTTAATGTGTTAAGAAAGCAGCTGACAAGGAGAAGAGAATATCTATAGAAAAAGGATAAACGAATGGAATTACTGTGTCTGGCGATGGGTCGTGGAGAAAGCGGGGATTTTCGTCGCTCTACGGATTAGTCACGCTCATCTGATGGTCGGTTGTGGAAAATTTGCGCCGCGAGCTTCAGGTAGAATTTACCTTTTCTGGCGAAGATGTGGCGCAATAGCCTGAGGCTAGGTAGAAGAAGTAATAAAAAGAGGAACTTGCGCCGCAAAGTATTTAGACGGGGCTTGGCGTGTAAAAATAAACAAATAAATGACAAATTAATTGTTATTTTATTGTTAAATAAAGACCGACAATCCATTAATACACTTTATTGCACTATTTGTCGATTTAAGGAGTTTTATGATCTACCCCCGTAGACATAATGCTTCGATAATTGCATTATAATGGCATGTAATTCAGACAAATATTTTGGTTCACCAAATATTGTATATAGAGCCCAAATTTCGATTTTTGAAAATAGTATTACTCAAGCTCTATAAGTGTACGTATTCTTAAAGTGTTGACTAAATTTAACAGAAAATGGAAAGTGTTTTATTTGAAATAAGTGAAACCACGAAGGGCAAGCCATTATTGACATACAAAAATAGTCAGTATAGGGAAAAAAGAAGAAACAAAAATGGTACTATCACTTGGTCATGTCTCAAAGAAAAAACAAATAAGTGCTCGGGGCGGTTGGTAATTGGCGAGGGACAATTTATTATAAATGAAATTCAACATTCGTGCAGTGGTATCGAAGTAGCTGAAATAGAGATAAAACAGCGCATTCTGAATTGTAGGAAGCGCGTTCGAGAAAATCCACTGTTATCCGGAAGAGAAGTGTATATGGAGGAAATGAGAAATATTTTCGACAAAGGCTACGACTTTGTTGCTAAGGTACCATCCTATTCGTCAATGAAATCAGGTTTAAATAAAACTAAACAAGCAACTCTAGGCATAAAAAAAGACCCGAAACAAAGGAGCGACATTGATTTGCCTGAGAATTTACTGCTTATGGCAAATAATAGTAGCTTTTTACAAATCGATGATGGGACAGAGGAAAGAATTTTAGTATTTGGTTGTTCTCAGTCCCGAGAAATATTGGAAAACTGTCAAACAGTTTTCATGGACGGAACTTTTAGCAGATGTCCTAAACAGTTTCAACAATTGTATACTCTTCATGGAGATATTGGCAGTACGGAAGATGCCACGAATGTTATTCCACTTTTGTATTGTTTTCTGCCCAATAAACAAACGAAAACATACTTCCGACTTTTTGAATTGTTGATGAAGCAAATGCCGAAGTGGAAGCCAAAAGTTATCAAAATAGACTTTGAAGCAAGTGTAATAAAAGTGATACGAAACCTTTTTGGTAACAGTAGTATATCAGGGTGTAATTTTCACTATAATCAATGTATTTGGCGAAAAGTGCAAGAAATAGGACTAACAACTGCATACAAAGAAAATGATTTGGTTAATTGCCATATTAGAATGTGTGCTGCATTATCGCTTATACCACCAAATATTGGGTCTGGGAAAAAGTTCGTGGCGTTTTTCCCGATAGATGGCATTGGTTGCCGATAACTAAAGAACAACAAGTCACAGCGACACCACCGACGGCTCGTTTTTTAGATGACCTTCCGAACGTTAGTTTGAGCGTAGAAACATTGTAATCGGTGCAGTGGTTGGAAAGTTATTCGCACTTGAAAATGGAGAAGAATAATGAGAAATTTCGCTATATTCTGCAATATTATTATGATAAGGGGAAGAACGCTGCGCAGGCTTGTGATAAAATTTGTGCTGTGTACGGTGAAGGTACTTTATCGAAATCTGTTGCGCGGAAATGGTTCGCTCGCTTTCGTTCTGGAAATTTCAATGTGAAAGATGAGTCACGCTCCGGTCGTCCAATCACTGAAAAATCTGATGAAATTCTTGAAAAAGTCCAACAAGATAAGCATATCAGCAGTGTCGATATTGGCATGGAGCTAGGCATTGACCACAAAACTGTTTTGAACCATTTACACAAAGCTGGTTACAAAAAAAAGCTTGACGTATAACATGATGGACCGAATTAACATCTGCGATGCGCTGCTGAAACGGAATGACATCGAGCCGTTTCTGAAACGTTTAATAACCGGAGATGAAAAATGGATTACGTACGATAATCGGAAGCGTAAAAGATCGTGGATAAAGGATGGTGAGCCGTCACAAGCGTTCGCTAAGCCAACATTGACGCCAAAAAAAGTGATGCTGTGTGTATGGTGGGACTGGAGGGGAATCGTCCACTACGAGCTACTTCCAACTGGTCAGACGATTGATTCTCAACTCTACTGTGCACAAATAGAGATATTACTCCAGGCGATTGAAAGAAAACGGCCCGACATGATTAATAGGAAAGGTGTTGTCTTCCATCATGAGAACGCCCGACCACAAACTTCTTTGATGACCCGTCAAAAATTGAGAGAGTTTGGTTGGGAAGTTTTGATGCACCCACCTTACAGTCCGGATATAGCACCCTCTGACTATCATCTGTTTCGATCTCTGCAGAACTCTCTCAATGGAATTAAGTTGGTTTCAAAAGAAGCCTGTGAAAACTACTTGATTAAGTTTTTCGACCAGAAACCACAGAAGTTTTTCACCGATGGGATCATGGATCTACCAAAAAAATGGCGAAACATTGTCGATAATAATGGAGCATATTCGGTTTAAATGAATTCGTCCACGCGCCATGCGGGGACCAGTTGAATTTTACTGAAAAAACGCCACGAACTTTTTCCCAGACCCAATATAATCGACGATGCGTGGCTGTGTATCATGGAGAACGCACCTGTATGTGATAAAATTGTCGCGTTCAATAATTATATGGTGGATCAGTGGTTGCAGAATGATAATTTGCCAGTGCATATGCAAAATGTATTCAATCAACGTCATAGGACTAACAATGTTGTGGAAGGTTGGCACAGCAAACTGAACAAAATGATTAGAGAAAGACCTAATTTTTATTCTCTAGTAGAAAAACTGAAGGACGACGCAGAATATAATATGTTTGTAAAGCATCGACTTGATTTAGGTTTGTACGAGACGCCTAGGAAGAAAAAATACATAGACCTCGACAAGAGACTTGAGTTCTGTTATAGTAAATATATTGAAACTGGTGACCTACAAATATACATGAAAAGTTTGTCCCATGTTACAAAATTCATTTAACAAATTCATTTTTTGTAAGCATGTAGATATTAATGTCGAAAAATAATAATAATGCTCGTTTCTTTTTTCTGTTCTTTATGTATGTAATTAGTTTCAGAATAATATATTCTTTTGACATTTTTGACATTGTGATAATTTAACATATTATGACATTTGACCTTTGATAATTAACACAATATTTTTGGCATCTGTCAATTTATTTATGTTTCTTTAAATTCGTAAAATAAAATGATAAATATTTAAAATGTGTTTAATTGAACCGAAAATATCCACAAATTAAAATTAAAAAGACTTTTTTTTAATTATGCGTTATATACACATATTAATTGCATTGATAAACTTTTTCTTCGACAATAATGTACAATCAATTTACCATAATGATTTTTTGCCTAATTTTAATGAGTAATAAAATTTACTTCCAATGTACGTAATAGTTACGTTAGCTCAAATATAGTTTTTTATATTTCAAAAACTATGTAGTATATGTGTTATAACTATGCTATTTGAATAAAGGAATCGTGAGAAATTCATGACGCAATATTATTACACAGCGTGGCGGCGCAAGTTCCCCGCTTGTAAATTTACCTGCTTTGCGCGGCGCATATTCCCCACTTAAGCCGACTAGGCGCAAGTTCGCTGGCGCAAATTCGCCGACACCGGATGGTCCACTAGCAAAGATGTCGAAATCGAAGTACTGTAAGGTTTGCGAATTTTGGACAAAGAAACAAGATACTGCAGAATATCAAGAATGGTCTTACTCACATTCGGAACAATTCCAAGCGAATCATGAGGGGTGGATAGTTTATTTCATTTAGATACGATTCGATTTCGAATTTATAAATTAAACGCTTTGTGCTGTATTTAAGGGCGAAATTTTCGTATTTGTACGCCCGGTCAGGTGGGAACAAAGAAAGCGGTCGGCGTGCCCGGAGGAAACGGGTACCCGAAAAACTTTCTAAATTTCTAGGGATAACACTGGTAAAATTCCATTGCGTGTGTAATGTATATGCATTATTTTCTTATAACAATGTATACGCATAATTTTCTTATTAATACATACATATTGTATATTCATTAGTTATTTTCTCATATTATATTAAAGATGTTTCATAAATACATATATTAAATTGTATATCTATACTATCAGTCACAATTATTTACAACATTTACTTATTTGTGTTTATCAAATTATTAGTCACAATAGACTCATCTCAATTGTATACTTTTCCCAGAGATACCATTAGTGCAAGTAAATAGGCAACACTTTATTTGTTCATTATTAGATCTTAAAAACTTCCCCTTCTTTATTTGTTCGACCATTGTACTTGCATTACTGATATTTTAAGATATATATATTGGTTCAATCAATTGTAAAAAAGAGTACCTACAGCAACCTCCGTGCAGAGCCGTGCAACTCCGCACGGCCAACCTTCCAACAGCCGGGCTACCATCCAACAGACCAGAGGCGCGCTACTACAGGGCTGGATGCCCACGAGTGGAGAGCCTGAGTCACGTTCTCCAGGGATGTCCCCTCACCCACCAAGAGAGGATCAAGCGCCATGATGCAGTAGTCCACAAGGTGGCTGAACATTGCCGTAGAAGGGGACGGCTCACAGAAACTGAGCCTAGAGTCTACCACCCCGACAAACAACTTTACAAGCCGGACCTAGCAATACACTTATCCGCAACCGACACCATCATTTGTGTTGTCCAGGTGGCATGGGAGGGTTCCCGGCCATTGAGCGAGACCTGGACGCGGAAACGGCTTGTATACGATAACCTACGGTTTATTGAGGCCGCCAAACGGAAGTGGACCGGGAGAAACTTCACCTTCCTCCCGCTCATCATTGGCGCCAGAGGAGTGTGGCCAGGCTGCAACCGCGGCACATCAGAGATGTTGGCGATACCGGCCCGCTTAAAGGCATCCATCATAAACGGATGCATAAAGTGGGCCAGCTCAATGCACCGGTCATTCATGGCCGGAGTCTGGAGGAGAAACCCCCGACAACCACCACAGGCAGGGTCCCTCCCACCATCAAGCCAAGCACAACCACCCAGGCCAATTCCAGCCCTCATGAGCCTGATAATCCCAAAATCATCCGGGACGGCATCGGAGTCCCCAACAACCGCAACAATAATCCAGCCGAGCTTACACCGAGAGGCCCAGGAGAAGCCCCGTAATCCCCGCAAGGTAGTTATACTGGAAGACGCAACTGAAGCCACCAAAACAATGATATGTTACTTATATTCTGTACTTTGTAATTGTCATATCATCTCCTTACAACATTTATTTTACACCCCACGGCGGGGTTAGAACTAAGCCGAAATGACTTGTAATTATAAAAGACCAATAAAGTTTTTAAATAGAAGGGAGTATTTCTTTTCCTGAATCGGTAGTTTGGTACATTACAAAAGTGGTGTCAGAAGTGGGATGATGATAGTGATATATTAAATATACTCAAGTATATTTTGAATAGGCGGAAAATACTCTAAGAATTGCCTAGAGCTGAAACCTTGAAGGAATCGCCAACAGTCCATTGGAACATCGAGTTCTCCTGTTGCTTACCTGAAGGATCTTCATAGAGGTTAACCACCAATTCTACAACCAACACTACCAATAGAAGAATTCAAAATAAGAAGAATCCAGGAAAGAATGCATGTTAGGACTCTCATTATTTTACTGTAAGCCGTATTCTCAGTTTTCTTTTCTATGTATCCAAACTTAAATAATTTAAAACAAGAGGAAAATCGGAACAAAACTAGTGCCAAAATGTCAATAAACTTAGAAATAGCTGAAAAAATGTTAATTAAGTTTGACGGGACTAAATCTAAACTGTATGAATTCATTGATAATTGCGACAAAGCGTATGATCTCATTAAAACAGAATATAAAGAAATTTTATTTGCAATAATTGAAACTAAACTAACAGACAATGCGCGATCAGTCGTTAGGAATAGATCTTTTTCTGATTGGCCTAATTTAAAATCACACTTGATTGACATTTATTCAGAAAAAAGAACAATGAGTCAGTGGCAGCTAGAACTCAATTCCTGTAGAGAAAATTTCGGAGAATCTATAGTGTCTTTTTCAAATAAAGTTGAAAATTGCTACATAAAAGTCATTAATTCACTAGATATCGGTCTCACAAAAGAAGCTCGCGAAGCCTGTGTAAGTCTTTTACGCAATGAAACCTTAAATGTTTTCATTAGCGGTTTACAGAAAGATATTGCAATATTAGTAAAATCGCAAAGACCGGACACGTTAGAAAAAGCTATAGCAATAGCACTAAACGAAGAACAGGAATTGAAGTCGAAACAAGAAATATTAAAATATCAGAATGTCAATAATGCTCATGCCAGAATGTGTACAAATTGTAACAAACCGGGACATACATCTTTTAATTGTCGATACAATAAAAATCAAAATTTCAGACATAAACATAATGTCAGATACGTTCAAAATTCACAACACTCAACTTTCTGTCAAAATAAACCAGGAAAGTTTTGCAAATATTGTAAAAAGCCTGGTCATCTAATCGATGAATGTAGGAAACGTCAATATAATAACTCTAAATTTAATAAATCCAATTCCGAACTTAAAAGTAGTACTTGCAAGCAGTCACAAGAAAAAACAAATGAACATTTAAACGACCAAGTTTCTCAACCGTCAACGGCCGGGTTGAGGAATGCGCAGTTAATTCAGGCCGAATATCGTCAATAAATTTTACGGTTACTTCTTATTTTTCACTTAATATTGAACAATTAAAAGTCAATCCAAGCAAATTTTTATTAGATACGGGAGCTGATATTTCATTAATAAAATTGTCTAAATTAAAAGGAAATACCCCATGTCATGAAGACAACATTATCACATTAAAAGGAATCGACAAACAGGTTGTACATCCTACAAAAACGATATGTTATACGTACTTTCAATTTCAAGTCGGTGATAAAACTTTCAATCATAAATTTCACGTTGTTCCTGATGATTTTCCTATACCTTTCGATGGCTTAATAAATAGGTAACGATCTATTAAAAACATTCAATTGTTCAATTAATTATGATAAAGACCTACTTTCCTTTATTTCTAGTAAGTATTCAATTCCTTTATTCCATATTAAAACTCCTTTAAAGCCTATAACATAATCTCCCCTAAATCAGATTCCAAAACCTCTATCAAAAATAATGTTAAATCCTCGATGTGAAACAATGGTTAGAATTAATGTAATTAATTATGATATTCAAGAAGGCATTTGTCCAGACATCCAAATACTTGAAGGTGTATATCTTTGTCCCAGTATAGTGAAAATTTATAATGATGTTGCTATTACTTCTGTATTAAACACGACTGATAAAATAGTTGACATTAATGCTATTGAAATTATTTTAGATCCAATCCCTCCAGAATTAAATGCAACAACTTGCCAAATATTTCAAACTCATGTTGATAATGAAAATCATAACTCAGATCGTTTAAAAACAATTTCCAAACTATTACGTACTTCTCACCTCAACACCGAAGAAACAAATTCCCTTACAAAAATATGTCTCGAATACAATCATATATTTCATTTAGAAGGTGACAAACTAAGTTCTACTTCTGCAGTATTACATGAAATCCCAACTAAATCTCAAATTCCCGTGAACACAAAAACCTACCGTTACCCATATATTCATAAAGACGAAGATAACAATCAAATTAATAACATGTTAGAGCAAGAAATCATTAAACCTTCGACTTCCCCATGGAACAGCCCTTTATGGATCGTCCCTAAAAAGGCTGACGCTTCGGGCAAAAAGAAATGGCGATTGGTGATAGACTATAGAAAACTAAACGATCAAACGATAGGTGACTCTTATCCTCTTCCCAATATTTCAGACATATTGGATCAGTTAGGGCATTCCAACTATTTTTCCACTATTGATTTAACTTCCGGGTTTCACCAAATTAAAATGGACCCAAAAGACGCAGACAAAACTGCTTTCTCTACTCCAACAGGTCACTTCGAATTCGTTAGGATGCCGTTCGGATTAAAGAACGCACCCGCAACATTCCAACGTCTAATGAATAATGTTTTCGCAGGATTACAGAATAACCGATGTTTTGTATACCTTGATGATATAGTTATTCACGCTGATACGCTTGAAAATCATAACAAACGACTAAAAGAAGTATTTGATAGACTGTCCAAGTATAATTTAAAAATCCAGCCAGACAAATGTGAATTTCTCAGACGAGAAGTTATGTATTTAGGGCATCTTATTACATCTGAAGGTGTAAAGCCTGACCCCAAAAAGGTTGAAGCTGTAAAAAAACTTCCCGACTCCAAAAAATAGTAAAGATATTAAATCCTTCCTAGGTCTTGCTAGTTATTACAGACGCTTTTTAAAAGATCTCAGTGCACTATCTTTGCCATTAACCCGGCGGCATTGGTCGCTACGTGAGATTTTCTCTCACAAAAATCTTTTGCGTTATCTAACTTTTTTCCCTGGAACTGTAGCATCACGTGTCGCCGTCTAGCTGTAGCCTACACCCTCCTCCGTAGAATATCCGTACATCGGTTAGGTTGCTTCAGTTAGTTTGGCGCTAACTGTGGTGGAGTAAGTTTCGATTAGAATTCATGAGAGATTATCTCACGTGCGACCAACCGCGTCTCCGTTTGTTTTTTTCAATATGTTTGCGTCGCGAGCAAAAAGAATCGTCTACTTGGCGCAACGTCAATATGAGGAGACACAATCGTTGTTAGGTAATTATAATAATTCATTGTTCAATTTGTACTTGTTTTAGGATACAATTTTTTTCCTTTCTCAGAGAAAAATGAGTGGGCTGCTCCTCCAGCACTTGATAGCTTTGCTTCTGATTCTTTACAAGATTTAGAAGACAGTATTTCTGAAAACCGTGCGGATCAGTGTGAAAGTGACTCTGACAATGAGCATAGTGACTACGACACAGACACGGAACAGAGTGGCGATGAAGAAAATGAGCCGGTGATATCAGGACATACGTATTTAGGAAGGGACAATAAAACTACTTGGTCTGCGCATCCTCTACAGACTAATGCTGCTATTAGAACCAAGAAGAAAAACATTGTCATTCATCCTGCAAAAATGCCAAATCAATTATAGATTCGTGGAAATTATTCTTCCCAGACGAAACTATTGAATACATCGTGACTTGTACCAATACGTATTTGGAGAAACTTCGAGAGAAATATACGCGACCCAGAGATTGTAACGAGACAAATTTCGAAGAAATTTGTGCTGTACTAGGCTTACTATATATGGCAGGAGTGAAAAAGGCAAATCACTTGAATCTAAATGAGTTGTGGGCTAGTGATGGCTCAGGTATCGAATGCTTTAGAGCAACAATGAGTCAAAGGCGTTTTTATTTATTGCTTCGTGCCTTGAGATTTGATGATTTTCGTGACAGAGGAGCTCGAAGTGCCGTTGATAACCTGGCGCCTATTAGAAAGATATTTGAAGAATTTGTTATGAGGTGTCAATTAAACTATCAAATAGGTGAATACGCTACAGTTGATGAGATGCTTGAAGCCTTTAGAGGACGATGTAAATTTAGACAATACATTGGAAATAAACCTGCTAAGTACGGGATTAAAATTTGGGCATTAGTGGACTCTCGTATGTTTTATACAGCAAATTTGGAGATCTATGCAGGGAAACAATCGGATGGACCCTACAAATATGACAACAGTGCGAGTAGTGTAGTTATGAGATTGGCTCAACCTATCCTGAATACCGGCAGAAATTTGACGATGGATAATTATTTTACTTCCGTGCCATTAGCCGAGGAACTCGCCAAGAAAAGAACAACATTGGTCGGTACAATAAGAAAAAATAAAAGAGAAATTCCTCCAGTTTTTTTCATCAAGGAGAGGCCCATAAAAAGTACGATGTTTGCATATTCAAAAACAGGAACGCTCGCTTCTTATATACCAAAAAAGAATAAAAATGTTTTGATGTATTCTACTTTTCACGATACTGGAAATATTGATGCGGAGACCGGAACAGAATATAAACCAGATGTAGTTATGTTTTATAACCTCACCAAGGGTGGGGTAGATGTTGTCGATTTATTGAAATCTTATTATAATGTCGCCAGAATAAGCTGTCGATGGTCTCTGACGGTTTTTTTCACTCTACTAAATATCGGCGGAATAAACAGCCGAATTATTTATTACTCTAACTCGGATCAAAAATTGGAGAGAAAGGATTACCTGAAGGATTTGGCATTAGAATTAATGAGACCTCATCAAATTAGAAGATCTTCAGTTGGAAATTTATCGCAAGATCTCAAATTATCCATCAAGAGAATTGCTAGAATTGAGGAAGAACCAACAGCACCAAAAAGGGTGGCTTCAGAAGGATTCTGTGTATTTTGCCCAAGAAGAGCTAACAAAAAAACAAAAAAAAATGTCATGTCTGTAGCAGACCTATTTGTCCTATCCACACAATTTTTACGTGTGAGGATTGTATTTCACAATCAATAAATGATCAATCAGATTGAACATTTAGATTGTCATGAAGGGAACAAAAAAGGTATTATCTTATATTTTAAATAGAATTTATTATTTTATTTCATTAATGGAAGGCCTACATTATAATTAAATTACCATATTTACATAGATAAGCTTTGTAAAAAAATGCATATTGTAACTTTTGTATCGGAAATAAATAAATTGTTGAAAATTTAAAAAAAACCTTTATATTTTGTCATCTACATCACTTCAAATAGCTTAAATCTGCGATGTGAGAGAATATCTCACGCGCGACCTATCAGTGCAAATCTATCCTAGCGACCAATGCCGGGTTAAAGTAAGTTCCCCCCTTTTTATAGATTGTATTGGGTTGGCAACTAAGTACTTTTGGTTTTTACTGATAGAGAGCGTTGCTTTATTTTTTGTATAACGAATATTAGTACTGTACTTTACCGTTTGTCGCGTGATACTAGTCACATTGACGTAACTTTAGAAGCAAGTAGTGCGTGATTTTTATTAAAGCTATTAGTTATGGGTTAATTTTAAACGGAGTGCAGAAACGAACATTTTCGACATATTTTACTATTTTATTTCCGTAAAGAAAAGAAAGCTGCTGCGGCTCACAAAAAGATATGTGAAGTTTATGGTGCTAATTGCTTAACAGAGCGCACGTGTCAGAATTGGTATGAAAAATTCCGTTCTGGAGATTTTTCTCTCAAAGATGAGCAACGTTCTGGTCGGCCTACTAAAGTTGATGATGACCAAATCAAAGTCATAATTGAAGAGGATCGTCATATAACTGTTCGAGAGGTTGCGGAGAGGCTACATGTGTCGCACGCAACAATTGAAAAACATTTAAAATGTCTTGGGCTAGTTAACAAGCTTGATATTTGGGTACCTCACGAATTTAAAGAAATTCATTTAACACAAAGAATCAACTTTTGCGATATGCACCTTAGACAAAATGAAACCGACCCTTTCTTAAAAAGAATCATCACTGATGATGAAAAATGGGTCCTGTACAGTAACATAGTTCGAAAACGATCATGGAGCAAACACGATAAACCAGCTCAAACCACATCGAAAGCTGAATTGCATCCAAAAAAATCATGCTGTCAGTTTGGTGGGATTACAAAGGTGTTGTGTTTTTTGAGCTGCTTCCAAGGAACCAAACGATCAATTCTGATGTTTACTGTCAACAATTAATAAAACTGGATGAAGCAATCAAAGAAAAACGGCCAGAATTTTCAAATCGGAAAGGCGTATTTTTCCACTAAGATAATGCAAGGCCTCCTCACACATCTTTGGCAACTCGTGGGAAACTATTGGACCTTGGCTGGAAGTGATGCCACATCCCCCATACAGCCCTGATCTAACACCATCTGATTACCATTTATTTCGAACTTTGCAGAATTCTTTGAATAGACAAAACTTTCACAAATGATGATGACCTTCACTCGCACCTGGTCTTTAAAGTTGTGTTCACGAAAATGGTTATTGGTATGCAAATTTTATGTTTTAATTATTTTATATTTAATTAATTTTTTTTTAAATTTTTTTCATTTTCTTGTTACAGTTAATAATGAGAATGTTTCTACTAACAACAATTAAAATTGAATGAAAAAGTTATCGTTGAAGAAAAACACCTAGCTGGGTAATTTACATATTTATTGAACAAGAGCGGTAGTAAATGGATTGTTATTGGTCTAAGTCCAGCTGCTGGTTATGTGCGCCCATCATTCATATTCGTTTATCGAGTGCTTGCATCTTCTTCACAATGGATGAATGGGAAAGAAAGATTTGATGAAAGAGTATTAACATAATATGGAGTTACCTTGAAATAATTGATTGTATTTGATTTGTACCGGTCGTAGTACTTGAAGAAATACGTACTATGTCAAAATCGCATAATTAAAAATTTTAATCTGATGAAATTAGTTATGTTGTTCTTCATTTTAGTAAATACCTTTGGTTGATTCTTTGCATCAAGTAGAATATATTCGCACTTTTTAGATCTCTATGGATTAGAGGTGTTGAATATGCTGTGTGTAAATACGCAATGGCATGAGCTGTTCCTACCCCTATATCCAACGTTGCATCCAATTCAGACCATTTGTCGTAACCTATAATTGTAATAAATACTTAGCTACATAAAACATTTTTTGATTATAAATAAGGTTATATTTAATAAAAATAACTAATTAACCCTGGACGGTTACTGTTCGTCGAATCGACGAAGCTCATTTGCTCTTTCTGTTATATCTTGTGTGTGTGTGTTATTTATGCTCTCTTTGCTAAGAACGTTAGTTGGTGACAAGTGCTAGCTGTGAGCGGACGTACGGCAAATTTTCTTCTTCGTTAAGCTGTAATTCAGAGGTGGGTACTCGTCGCAAGCACGAAGAGTAACTTTAGTGTTACTTTTTGAGTTCATATGGTGGTATATAAATTGCTGTAATTTTTTGTGTCTATAGTTTTTCTTTATTTGCTTTTTATAAATATTTTATCTAAAGCATTTTATGTTAGTTTATGTTAAGCAGTTAAATTTTTTGGTTTCTTAGAATAGAAAATGAGCTTTAAGAAAATACTGACTGACGCTGACATTGAGAAATTTTTGCAAACTTGTGATGACGAAGATTTCGATTTGTTGGGTGCGTCAGAGCAAGAAGAAGACGACTGCTCTACTAGCGGAGAAAAAAGCGATGTAGAAGCAGTGCAGATATTCGCCGCAGAAGATAAAGTGTCACTATCATCGGAGTTTAGCGATGACGAATTTTCAGACGAAGATGATATATCACTTAATGTACTACACTCAAAAACAAATATTATTCAATTTTCCAAAACAAATCTTCGCGGGAAAAACTTCCACAAGTGGTCCACTAAAAAAGGCACATCACATCGCCGGGCTATGACCTTTGCCCACAAGGCTAGGGGTCCTTCACGTGAATGGAAGGGAATAGAAGATCCTTTAGAATGCTTCAAGATGTTTATAACTCCTGAGATCATTGACGAGATTGTGCAGTGGACAAACGTCGAGATACAGAGCCGTGCGAAATCTAATTCTCAAATGGGCAAAACTGAGGCAGCTGAGATACATGCCCTTCTAGGACTCCTAGTTTTTACAGCCATTAAGAAAGATAACCACCTTACGGCAGACGATCTTTTTGATACTACCTATTGCGGCTCGCGGTATTTGTCTACCATGGGCAAAATGCGGTTCAAATTTTTGATGGCGTGACTTCGCTTTGACGACAAAAGCGTCAGAATAATAATAGTTAATGATAAATTTGCTCCTATAAGAAAAGTATGGGATTTTTTTATCGCCAAATGCCGTCAAAACTACGTGCCCGGCTTGTATTTAACAATCGATGAACAGTTACTGGCTTTTAGAGGGCATTGCTCATTTCGAATGTATATCCCAAATAAGCCAGCTAAGTACGGGTTGAAGTTGGTAATGGTTTGCGATAGTGTAATAAAATATATGGTAGATGCTAGCCCATATCTGGGAAAGGGGTCTAATCCAACAGCAACTTCTCTGGGTGAATATTATGTAAAGGAGCTGACTAAAACTGTGCACGGAACGAATCGTAATATTACAATGGATAACTGGTTCAAATCCATTCCCCTTGCCAAGTCATTACTTGTGGAACCATATAAATTAACTATTGTTGGTACTTTACGGTCTAACAAGGGAGAAATTCCGAAGGAAATGGGTAATATAAAAGGGCGCAAAGCTGGAACATCAGCATTTTCTTACGACAAGGAGCTGACTTTATTGTCCTACAAACCAAAACCAAATAAACTTGTACACCTTTTGTCAAGCTGCGATGAAAAAGGCACCATAAATCCAAAAACTGGAAAACCCCACATGGTGGAATTTTATAATCAAACAAAAGGTGGTGTCGACACTTTGGATCAGATGTGCAGCGTTGTCTCATGTTCTAGAAAGACTAACAGGTGGCCGATGTGTATAATTTTTGGAATTTTAAATATTAGTTTCGTAAACAGCTATGTGATATATACTCATAATATGTTCCTGAAAGGTGAAAGGCCCAAAAATCGCCGAGAGTACTTAAAAGACCTTCATGAGTCTCTCGTTGCTCCTCATTTGAAAAGCAGACTAGAGAAACCTACGATGCAGGCATCAATTAAAGAGCAAATTAAAAAACGTATTTGCTTCACCCCAAGAAGGCGTCGAAAATATGGATAAAGGACCAAACAACCGTAAAATTTGTTACCTTTCTCCATATACCAAACGCAGAATGACAAAAACTACGTGCAATGTATGCAAGAAAAGCGTCTGTGGTGAACACAAAGTTGAACTTTGTGCCTCATGTAGCAAATAAGTATCGGTTTTACTTTCGTGGCGTAGAGACGTGTCCCGATAAGACAGCTGAATCGCTGCGGAATTCAGACGATAACAGAAATACCATTATAAGTTTTGTTTGTGTTGTTTTTTATTGTTATCAATAGTCGAACAATTTAAAAAACGGATAAGTGATAAATAAAAAAGTGATAAAAAATGTTCCCCTCGGGGAACTTTAATAACGGATTTGTGAACAACATGCAAATGCCACAAGCATCGAATTTTGTACAGGGTCATCCAATAATGAATTCCCAAACGACATAAATGCAAATACCACTAATGCAGCCATCCCAAATGACATCATATCCTGTAAATACACAAATGTTTATGTTGCCAAACCAGTCTCAAGATGCATACCCTAGTAATCAAGAACAGTTTCAACAAATGTATCAACAACATCAATCTCATTCACATAGCAGCTCGCAAATTGTAAGGATGATCTCAACTAGCGACGATGAAGAAGAAAATGAAGAACAGAGCAAAGAAAACCCATGGCAGGATGTCCGGGGCGTAAAGAGAAAAAAAGGAAATAAAAATTACAAAAGCGCACATAATGAAATTAACCTAACCAACAAGTATAGTTCTCTAACAAACGAAGATCCTGAACCCATAACGCAAAAAAAATAACAAAGAAACTCCAAAACCACCTCCACTATTTGTCTATGGTGTAGTCAACTTCGGAAGCATGGAAGAAAAATAAGAGAAATTTTAGAAGATGAGCAATACGTTACCAAGAGCATGGCGAACAATACTATAAAAATCAACGCCATCACCCCAGACTCTTACAGAAAGCTAGCACGATTTATGAAGGAAAATAATATAGTACACCACACCTACCAAACGAAAGAAGACAGGGCTTACAGAGTCGTTATAAAATATCTACACCACACAGTAAATACCAAAAACATTAAAGACGAACTAGAATTAAGCGGACATAAAGTCAGAAACATAACCAATGCAAAACACAGACAAACTAAGGAACCCCTAAACATGTTTTTTGTAGACCTAGAACCATCAGAAAATAACAAAGATGTATACAAAATTAGTGCTCTGCAAAACAAAATAATCCAAATAGAACCACCCAAAAGAAATAACAACATAGTCCAATGTACCAGGTGTCAACTTTACGGGCACACGAAAACCTATTGTAATAGACCTTATCTTTGTGTTAAATGTGGCGGATCTCATCCAACTGTCACTTGCAAGAAAACCAAGGAAACCACAGCGAAATGTGCTCTTTGTGGAGGACCTCACCCGGCCAACTATAAAGGATGTGAGTATTACCAACAACAATATAAACATAAAATAGAAACACCTGTATACCAACGACAAATACCACAACAAACACAACAATTTCGACAGACAAAACAAAGGGAAACAGGACAAAAAATAAGCTACGCAAACGCAGTAAAAAGATAGAGTAATGAAAATTATGAAGACACACTAAGTAAATTTCTAGACGAATTTAAAAGCATGTTTAGCCAACTCATCCAACAAAACAGTATGGTACTCAATATGTTGATGAGTAAAGTAAAATAATGGCTAAGTTTATTAGGATTGCAGAATGGAATGCCAACGGGCTAATACAACGCAAAGATGAAATTAATATCTTCCTACAGCAACATATGATAGATATTATGTTAATAAGTGAAACTCACTTTACCAACAAGTCATACCTTAAAATACCACACTACACACTATACCACACAAACCACCCTGACAATACTGCTCATGCTGGCTCGGCAATCCTAATAAAAACATCAATTGATCACTTTGAATTACCTAAATATGACAAAGATTACCTTCAGGCTACATCAGTAAAAGTTAAAACCATGCCATATGAACTTACAGTCTCTGCGCTGTACTGTCCTCCACGACACAATTTAAAAAAAGAACATTATCAGGATTATTTCCAAACACTAGGACCAAAATTTATAGCAGGAGGAGACTACAACAGTAAAAACATCCTGTGGGGCTCCAGATTAACTACAACTAAAGGAAGGGAACTGGCAAACCTCATGCACGAAAAAAACTACCTACACCTCTCAACTGGCGAACCGACATACTGGCCAAGTGACCCAAATAAAACACCCGACCTTCTCGACTTTTTCGTCACCAAAGGTATTTCATCGACATATACCGATGTGATACCTAACTACGACCTATCGTCAGACTACACACCAATAATAGCAACTATTAGTACATCAATAATATACGTTGAAAAGCCACAAAAATTATGCAATAAGAAAACAAGCTGGGATATATTCAGGGCCGAAATTAACTCACAAATAAACTTAAATATAAGATTAAGCAGCCCAAATGAACTAGAAGATGCAACAAAAACATTTATAAACATTATACAGGGTGCTGCAAAAAAAGCCACACCCAATCTAGAAACCCATAATCAAAAAACAAACATACCACTGCAGCTAAAAAGGCTTATTGCAGAGAAAAGGAAAGCCAGAGCACAATGGCAACGGGCTCACAGACCAAATGACAAAAACCTATACAACAGACTAAGTAATAGACTCAAAGCAAAACTAAAAGAATATCGGGATGAAAATATCTCAGCGTACATCTCCAGATTAAATAGATACGACAATTCAATATGGCAACCAGTAAAATCATCCAGAAAACCCACAACAACAACATCCCCAATACGCATAGAATCACCAAACATAGGATCCTGGGCTAAAAGTAATCAGGAAAAAGCAGACTTATTTGCCCAATACTTAGCTAATGTCTTCACTCCTATCAACGATGCTCCTGACCAAAATATCTCCGATTATATAAATAACCTCCCAAATAACATACCAACAGTGATAAAACTTTTGACTCCGAAGGAAGTTAAAACAAACATTTCACTTCTCAACAATAGGAAGGCACCCGGAATAGACCTGATAACTGCCAAAATGCTTAAGGAATTACCCAGAAAAGGACTAGTACTGCTAACCTACATCTACAATGCTATACTAAGACTCCAATACTGGCCTAAAGAGCTCAAACAGTCAGAAATCATACTAATTCCAAAACCTGGAAAAGCAGTAACTAACGTTGCCTCATAGAGACCAATTAGCTTATTGTCCACAATCTCTAAATTAATGGAGAAACTGTTGCTACTACGCATAAAAAACGACTTCCTACGCATAATCCCTGATCACCAGTTTGGCTTCCGACCAGAACACTCAACTACCCAGCAATGTCATCGCATAGTGCACGCCATTAATGAGGCTATAGAGGCAAACCAGTATTGTTCAGCAGTTTTTCTAGATGTGAGTCAAGCTTTCGACAAAGTCTGGCACGACGGACTTCTATTTAAATAAAATCAAACAAAATCTACCAGACCAGCATTTCGCACTAATTAGATCTTATTTAATGGATAGACACTTCAGAACAAGAGTAAACGGACAAACCTCTTCTCTTCAAACTATCAAGTCTGGGGTCCCACAGGGCAGCGTCCTGGGACCCATTCTTTATTTACTTTACACATCTGATCTCCCATGCTCTGAGTACATAATAACAGGAACGTTCGCAGACGACACTGCCTACTTGGCGGTCCATGAAGACCCAGTAACAGCTACCTCAAACCTCCAAGAACATCTCTTCCACCTAGAAGAATGGCTCCAAAAATGGAGAATTAAAATAAATGAAACCAAATCCCAACATACTACTTTCACCACTAGAAAAGAACAATGTCCGCATATATTTATCAACAATATACAAATTCCTAGCACGACATGCGTCAAGTACTTAGGAATTCATCTTGACAGCAAATTAAACTGGAGAGAACACATAACCAAAAAAAGAAAACAGCTGGACCTAAAAATGAGAGAACTAAACTGGTTAATAGGAAGAAAATCAAACATGTCACTCGATAACAAAGTTCTAATATACAAAGCCATTATTATCCCTATCTGGACTTACGGCATAGAACTCTGGGGATGCGCTAGCAAGACAAACATTAAAAACATACAACGAGCACAATCAAAAGCTTTACGAACAATAACAAATGCTCCATGGTATATAACAAACCAGATGTTACACCAAGACCTTCACATACCAACTGTTCAAGAAATAATTCACGACAAAAGCGCCAAACACCACGCAAAAATAGAAGACCATGACAACCCCTCCTGCGACCACTGGTGAAAGAATACCCCAACAGAAGACTGAAAAGAAAGTGGCCATTAGACCTTAAATAAGGTGGAAGAGGCATTCCCAATGGAGAATCCTCATCAGGACAGAAAGAAAACTATCTAAATAGTTTCTAAGTCAACAAAATAGCTTATAGATTGTAATTTCTGATTGCTGTTTAAATAAACATAAATAAAAAAAGAAAAATGTAGCAAATAGTGATATTTCCTTACAATTATTTATTTTTTATATTATTTAGCTAGTTATCTAAGAAGACTGAATGAATTATTTACTTTGTACTTTTATCTTATAAGTTGCTGCTATTTTGTAAGAGAGCTTTTTTTAAAAAAAAAAGAAAAATAGGTTCAAATACGTATTGAATTTTAGGAGTGAAAATGAATTTTTTTTATATATTTTTTGTTTTTCTTTATTTTTTAATAAATTGTTTACCTTACAAAAGTGTTTGTTCATACATTCTTTTAAAAATCTTTTAGCTAGAATGTTTTTTTAAAAACAGTTCGTCGATTCGACGAAGAGTAACCTAAATGTACTAAAATGAAGAGTAACCATCCAGGGTTAAAAGTTTATTTTTACAATTTGAAATTAAAAACAAAAAATTAACATATCTGTAATCTATATTTTAAATTTCCTCCTGGAACAAACATATAACAAACAATAAGTCATGCCATCACATGAATATCCAAGCAGGGAAGGAAGATTTGTTATATCTATATTTATACAGTATTTCAACTTCTGTTGTAAATTGTTTTGTGATGAAATCATCGGCATGCACAATATTTAAATTATATAAGTTAGTTCTTTTCACTGCAACTGGTTTATCTAACAAGTCAAATGCAACAAAAACAGAGCGAAATGCCCCCCGAACCTAAAAACCTCCCACATGAAGGATCTGATGTCAGAGTATTAACATAATATGGCGCTTCATTGAAATCATTAGTTGCAATTTCAATTAGACCATAAGGATAATAAAGAAATAAGGATAATAACGTATTTAAAGATAACTATGGTAATGTGGGAAGAATTTACACATTTTGACTATTAACATTCGGGGTACTCATCAATGCATCAAAATTTGGAATATTAGGTTTTAAATTTGATTTTTGGGGAGTACTAACAGGTGTATCATTTAAAAAAGCTGAAAAGTGGGGAGAATGTGAAATATGGATATTTTGACTACCAAAATCTAATAATTTTGAAATATCTGGAAGTCTGCATTCAACATCATTGCTGTTATTTTCAATTAGTTTCCTCTCTGTGGCTGTTAATTTGATTTTCGCCTCTGGACCATGGTGAGGTCTCTGTGGAGGACTTTTTCCTAATATTTTTGTTACATAATCAGCAGCTCCGTAAAGTCGGCATTCTTGTAATAAAAAAAAAACAAATGCTGGACATACTTTTCCCGATGATCCCCATTCTTCAAATAATATATCCAAAGGCAACCTTTTTGTTATTAGTGAAGCTTGTTTTATTTATTCTAAATAAAACAAATGTTAACTAAAGAATTTGTTCTTGTTAATTACCAAACATTGCCCGATATGATCCGAATTGTATTTGGGAATGTGATTACCTTGTAATTTATACTCATTTTTCTTGTCCCAATTCTTCAAATATTATGTTTGTATCATTCTAATTATCATGCAACAATCTGGAAAGCTCCAAAGAACTGACAATTTTATAATTTCTGTAGCTTCATGAAAGTTATGGTCAGTTCACTATCTCTGAAGTTTAAAATGAAAAATATATAGATCGTGCAGCAACTTAGTACCACAAAACAGACTAGGAACGTAAGAATTCATTTACTCCAGGCATTGCCACCGACCAGTCCTGATCCTGATAAAAGGCTGATTTCATTGCACAAATTTCAGCACAACTTGATAATGACTCAGAAATCTTTAATAAGATTATGTGATCTAAGGGGTCACGTTTTCGCAATAACAGACTAGTTAATTGTCACAACAGCCACTACTGGCCCGTTGATAGTCCTCACTTGGTATGGTAGACATGGTCCTGAATTCCTAGAAGACCGCTACGTCACTTTGTTCGAATAAAACGTATCTGACACCAGAGTTCAGGATACACATTGACGGCTCGGCGATCACCGTACTCAGTTAAAGTTAGTCATTGCAAACCGTGGTTTGCAGCTGATTTACGTAATGGCGATATATATCCACATGAGATCCAAGAACGTTCAATGCATCTCGAAAGTCACTGTTTGGTGTGGATTCTGGGCTGGCGGTGTCATCGGTCCAAATTTCTTTGAGAACGACGTTGGGCAGGCCATCACCGTAAACGGTGAGCGCTATAGGTCGATGATTACTTTTTTTTTGGCCTGAATTAGATGACATGGACACCAAGGGCATGTGGTTTCAACAGAACGACGCTACGTGCCACATTGGACATTCTGCACAAGCGATTTGAGGGCATGGTCATCTCACGTGGTGGTGAAGTGAACTGGCCACCGAGATCGTGTGATTTAACGCCGTTAGACTTTTTCTTGTGGGGTTTTGTTAAGTCGCAGGTCTATGCGAATAAGCCACAAACCACAGCGGCCTTCATAGCCAACATAACTCATGCCATCGGTAAAATTCAGTCTGACTTAAGCGCCAGAGTCAAGGAAAAATGGACATTTCGGATGCCCCCCCCCCGCGAAGCCGCGGCGACCATCAGCACGATGTTATATTCCATACATAATGGCATCGATAGGCATTTCAAATGAATAAAAAATTTCAATTATATCTCAAACGCACTTAGTTTTATTTAAATTTAAAGAGAGGAACCGCTTAATGAAAGATCCGTGCGGAACTTTCTCTATATTTGCTAGACAATATTGTTATAAATAATATGAACTTATATTTGCTTGTATGCATTAAATACATTAATTTTTACAGATGTAACTTTGTGCAGTGGAGATAATGGAGGAGGTCTCTATTTCAAATCTGACCGCAGACATTACTTTTTAAGAGGAATTGCTAGCTTAATCAGCATTACACACAAAGTTGGTTACAACACAAACAGTTGCGGACTATATACCAAGTGTCGATGTACTTAGACCGGATTGAGGACGGAAAAGTGGCGAATACAAACTAAATCGTTCTTTTATGAAGTGTAATAGAATCTGTCAGCTGTTTGTCGAGTGCGTCAAATAATGCTTTTAACTGCAAATAGAGACAAAATAATACACGAAAGTGCATTGTGCGAAGTAAGTAAGTGCTAAAGTGTTGTGGCAATTGAATTCACCGATAACTAAGGTAGGTGAAACAGTATAATTGAGAAAACATAAACAATACACAGCGCCGACGATAGGAGTCGGACCTCCGACGGGTTGACCGGGGTCACGCTCCGCGACGGGTACTGGTGATATATAGGACAGGGTCGTACTGAGGAAATTTTAAAGATTTTGCAGAGTCTAGAGAAAGCCTTTTCAGGGTTAGAGAAGATGAGTGATATGGAGGAAATAAAGCAAATGTTTGCACAAATAAGTGGCAGGCTGAAATCGGTGGAAAGTAAGTTGGATATAAACACGGAGATGATGAAAGACCTGAAAGCAGAGAATGAAAAGCTGAAGGGTGACCTACGAGAACAGAATGAGAGAATAGAAAGGTTGGAGAGGGAAATAAGAAGGAATAACATTATAATTCAGGGAGTAAAGGATACAGCAGAAGAAGGGCAACAAGAAATAAGAAATAAGGTACAAAGCATAATGGACCAAATTGGAGCAGAAATTGAAGTGCAGGCAGATGTAATAGAATCTAGTAGAGTGGGAAAGTATAAACCAAGCAATAACAGACCAATACTCATTAAGCTTAAGAACTGGAGCGATAAAATGGAAATATGCGGAAAGGCAAAAAATCTCAAAGGAACAGATGTGTGGATAGGAGACGATTACTCAAAAAAAGTGCAAGATGAGAGAAAGGCTTTGATACCACACCTGAAAAACGCAAGACAACGGGGTTCTCGTGCTTTCCTTATGTACAATAAACTATCGATAAATGGAGAAGTATATAAAATTAATGAGCTCGAAGCTATGGAGGCGCAAAGAGATAAAAAACGAACAATAAGTGAAAGATCGCTACAGGATGAGGAGCTCAGCATACAGCTGAGAAAAATTACAAGAACAGGTAGAAAAAACTAATATGTGGGAGTGGGCGGGGGGAGTCAAGGGGTAGCAACGGGGCAATGAAACGGAAGATGATATATGGAAAAACCAAAAATGCAAGGAAGGATCGTAGGACTATGAGATTGGGCACATGGAATATCCGAACAATGTTGGCAGCGGGAAAAATGGAGGAGATAGCGGAAGAAATGAAAAACTACAAGATTAAAATATTGGCAATACAAGAATTGAGATGGGAGGGAGAGGGCAGGATTGACGAGCAGAGCTACACACTACTCTATGGAGGGGAAAATAAGCAAGGCAGTAAAGGAACAGGCTTTATGGTAAGCAAGAGCATTAAGACAAGAATCATGGAATTCAGGAGGGTAAATGGAAGGATCTCCTACCTAAGAATGGGGAACCAAATAGCCAATATTTTTATAATAAATGTATACGCACCTACGGAAGTAGCAGAGGAGACAGAGAAGGACGATTTTTATGAAGAACTAGAGAAAACCTGTGAAAAAGTCCCCAAACATGATACCCTGATAATTGTTGGAGATTTCAACGCTCAGGTAGGAAAGGAGGAATATATGAGCCTAGTAGCCGGGAAAGAGACAATACATAAAAAGACGAATGATAATGGAGCAAGACTGGCAACTTTGGCAACTGAAATGGGCATGGTAATAGCCAGCACTAAATTCAAACATAAATTGGAACACAAATGCACCTGGATGATGCCAGGTAGAACCACAGGAAATCAGATTGATCACGTGCTGATATCCAGGAAGAGACAGATGATGGTGCAGGATGTCAGATCATATAGAGGTGCGGAGGGTGGCTCTGATCACTTCTTGGTTATTGCAAGGATGAAGTTGAGGGTGGTTGAAAAGAGGAAACTGGGGACAAGGAGAAAAAGATGGAAAGTGGAGGAGATCATGGGGAAAAACAAGCAGTATGAGGAACAGATGGGGCAGCAATTGTCCATACATACGGAAGGCAATAGTATTGAGGAAGAGTGGAATAATATAAAGGGGAGTATTGAAACTGCGGCACACAAGGTGATAGGCGCAACAGTGAGAAAGAGCTTGAACTACTGGTTTGACCAGGAATGTAGGGAAATGACTGATATGAAGAAGGGGTTAAGACTCGTTTGGATAAGAACAGGAAAAGAGGAGCATTACATAGCATATCAAGAGCATAGGAAAAGATGCACAAAACTAACAAGAACTAAAAAGGAGAAATGGATTAGGAATACTATAGAAGAACTAGAGAAGGACAATAAGAATAATGTCAAAATATACAGAAGAATAAAGGGGCAATCCAGAAAAAGAGGCACGACTAACATAGAACGAAAAGAATGGGTAAAGCACTTCGAAGGCTTGCTCAAAATAGAGAAACTGGACCCAGAGGGAGCAAATGAGGAAGTAGACCAACCAAGAGAAAATTTAGAGCAAATGGAGCCACCAGAGGAAGATTTTGAGGAGGTAATTAAAGCTCTAAAAGGTAATAAGGCAGGAGGCTCAGATAATATAGTGAACGAAATGATTAAATGCGGGGGAAATCCCCTGAAACTAAGACTGTTCAAGTTAATAACGAGAATATGGAAGGAGGAGAGCATGCCAGATGAATGGAAGAAGGGATTAATAGTGCCCATCTTAAAGAAAGGAGACCCAGGAATGTGCGCAAATTATAGAGGAATCAGCCTGCTAAACGTAGCATATAAAATTTTGACTGCCTTAATAAATAGAAAACTGATATAATATACAGAACAGAAACTAGGAGAGTATCAGCAAGGTTTCCGGAGAGGTAGATCAACTATAGACGCGATACATACTGTAAATCAAATAGTGGAAAGGGCATACGAATATGGAATTGACTTACAGATCTCATACGTGGATTTCAAGCTAGCTTTTGATAGTATAAATAGGGAAGCACTGATACGGGACATGGAAAGGATGGGAATACCGCAGAAAATCATAAGGCTGACTAAAATGATGTTGGAAGAGTCTAGAGCAGCAGTATGTGTGGAAGAGGGAGTATCGGAAGATTTTGAAATTAACACAGGTGTAAGGCAGGGGGGACAGCCTCTCAACAACGCTGTTCAACTTAATGTTGGATACTATAATGAAGGAATGTGACATTAACGGAACGGTGATTACTAAAGCGCAGCAAATAGTAGCATATGCCGATGACCTGGCAGTGATAGCAAGAAGCAGGAAATCTTTGGAGGACGTAGTGCAAAAAATAGAGAGGATAGCAAATGAGAGAGGTTTGGTTATTAATCAGGATAAGACAAAGTATATGAGGATAACTAGAGACAACATGCAAAATATACGCAAGAAGGTGAACATAGGAAATTTCCAATTTGAGGATGTAGAAAATTTTAAGTATTTGGGAGTTGTGATTAACAACAGAAATGAGAAAATTAACGAGGTACACCAGAGAATACAAGCAGGCCACGGAGCGTACTACAAATATAAAAGCATTATGAAGGACAAAAACATAAGTAGGGCCACTAAAATCAGAGTATATAAAGCAGCAATCAGGCCGGTAGTTACTTACGGCATGGAATCGATGACACTAAATAATGTAGAAAAAGAGAAGCTGAGAGTCTTTGAGAGAAAAATTATAAGAAGAATTACTGGCGGGAAAAAGATGGCAGAAGAAGTGTATAGGAGGTACATGAATTTGGAGATACAGGAAATAATGAGGGGAGAGGACATTGTCAGGATGGTGAAGGTGCAGAGGTTGCGGTGGTATGGGCATCTGAGAAGAATGGGGGATGAGAAGGATGTAAAGAGGGTCACTATGTGGAGACCACATGCTGGGAGAGCAAGAGGAAGATCAAGGAGTAGATGGGAAGAACAGGTAATTGACGACATAACAAGGCTGCAGATTCGGGAATGGAGAAGGAAGATACTGGACCGGAACTTATGGAGGAAAATAACAGAAGAAGCGAAGACCAACAGAGAGTTAGAATAGACGATGCGCTAGTACAGAACGTGGAGTAACTCACCACAGAAAATGAGTTTTTAGAGCTCCACAGGAGCGGCTACAAACCTACAAAGGATGCACAGCCGATAATATATAATAGAATCTGTGTGTTGTATATTTTCAATTTCTTTTATTTCAAAAAAAAAAAAAAACAGGAATCATGTAAACTCACTTTCATAGGTATTGATTTTTGTCGAGTCTATTTGCATATCGTGCTAGCATCTGTATTTTTTAGAATTTTGTCTATGTAATTTTCATACAAATACACTTCGTATTTCATACAATAAATCATCATTTCGAATTGTCAATATTCATTCAATTAGCATTGAAATTGCTCGACGTTGTAGTGCCGATCAAACCGAAGTATAAAAGACAGGTGGCAAATCAAGTATAAGGATAAGAAATAACTATAGATAGGACAATGGTTGAGTAGGCAATAGAAGGGGGCAACGATAAATTGCGGCGACAGTTAATCTTTAATTCGGGTCAGCGGAAAAAGCTGAAAGCGAAAATGCGTAAATTGCCTTGATGATCATTCACACGTTAATTTAAGACAAAGCTTAAGAAATTGATTCTTACATTAGCTTCTTGCTAATACGTTAGATGCGACAATAACCACTCATCCTTTAATCTAAGATTAATTTTAGACAATGCCTTCTGTATAAATATGGAGCTCGATTCCATTACAATAAGTGTGAAGTAGTATTACACAATGGGTAAGATAAAAGAAATTGCAAATTAAAGTGGAAATACCTTATTGTTGTTCGAAAATAATAAGTTCTACCAAAAATACACTCTAAAATATGGTGAAATTAAGTAGTATTATACACTAAAAACGTGTGTGGCCAAAATTTATACGATAAGTGATAGACAAAAACGTATTGTTTCTGGGAAATATAAATAATATGAACTTACATCTGCATGTGTACCTTAAGTACATTATTTTTTTCAGATATAAGTTTGTGCAGTGAAGACAGTGGACGAGGCCTCTACTTCCAGTCTGATAGTACACATTATTTTTTAAGAGGAATTGCTGGCTCAACCAGCATCAAATCCGAAGTTGGTTGCGACACAAACAGTTGCGAACTATACACCAAAGTGTCGATTACTTAGATTGGATTAAGGACGGAATAGTGGGGGATATTAACTAAATCGTGTTTTATGAAGTATAATAAAATCTATGTTGTATATTTTCAATTATTTTTATCCCAACAAAAATCAGAAATCATGTAAACTCTCTTTCATAGGTATCGGTTTTTGTCGTATCCATTTGCATACCGTTAAAGTCTGTACCTAGTCAAGTCATAAATACTGGTACACAACTGAACGCATTCATTACGAATGCAACACTGGGCGCATCCATTTTGTATTGATTGCGATTTGACAGTTGACATTTATGCTTCATTGTGACGTAAAAAGTTTTTGACATTAATTGTTTACAATCATGGAATGGGGCGACATCAAAAATCGTATTGTTGTAGTTGGCCTACTAAAATGCAACATGGAAAAAGGCGATACCCTTAGGACGTTGCGACTGCTTGGAATCACTCGCAATTTTGTGTATCGTTCTGTGAAGTTGTTTAAGGATACTGGTGGAGTACGAGACCGTCAAAAACCCGTCCTTCCACGCACTGTGAGAACTCCTAAAGCGATCAAAGCCGTGAAAGAAACAAATCGACGGAAAACCGCTGCGAAAATAGAAAATCTTGTCGCGGGAAATGCCAATTTCGCAAAAATCCATGTCTCGCATTATCAAAGAAGATTTGGGACTTAGTGCGTACAAGCGATACACTGGACACTTGCTCAAGGCCGCACTGAAGGAAAAACGCAAACGAAAATCGAAAGCGTTACTCAGCCGGTACGCGAAGAACTATCGCAGACAAATTCTGTTTACTGACGAGAAAATCTTCACCGTAGAAGAATCGTTCAATAAACAGAACGAGCGTGTGTATGCTCGGTCATCCAGAAAAGCATCCCAACTCATCCCGAGGGTTCAAAGAGGCCACCATCCCGCGTCTGTAATGGTATGGTGGGGAGTGAGCCACAATGGCGTTACCAAGCTCCATTTTTGCGAGAAAGGAGTAAAAACATCGGCCAAAGTATATCAATCGACCGTCTTGGAACCCATTGTGAAGCCTCCCAATCAATCGATACTCACCAATAAGCCATGGATTTTCCAGCAAGACTCTGCTCCAGCTCACCAAGCAAAACCGACTCAACTATGGCTCAAAAACAACGTTCCGGACATCAAATTGTTACACTCTCTATATATAATAATTTTTTATATCGTTTTTAAGATTAATTCATTTAATTTAAAATACAATTCGATCTTGAATTCCTAAATTATTATACTGTCATTATTTGTCCGGTCCTTGTATATATATTCAGATGCAGAGTCCTTTTGTGTTAGTCACGTACGAATGGTCAAGGCTGCAATAAACACCGAAATCAGGTACCAAAGACTACTTAAAGTTACCAACTTTTCACTGAATTCGATATCAACTTAGTTATATTGATTTCTAAATGCAATTCGCGATTCAAATACCAATCCCAATTTGGTATTTCTTTTACACAGAATACACGTCTGCTATTCTGTGTAGATAATTTGCTTAATGTTTATATTGAAATTAAGATCACAATTTTAATATCTGTGCCTGTCCTTGTTGTTTGCTATTGGTTAATTCAAAAATGACCAATACCCCCTCAGTTATGGGGTCGGTTCCTTATAAAGCCATAGCCGTAAGGGAACAAGGCTCTTCGCTTTTCTATCATCATCCAGACGACACGCGTCTGTCACGTGTTTGTGCCGCGAACCTTTATTCGCGCTTCTTGTGACCTCGTGTTTTCGCGTTCGCGGAAAATACACCTTCCTGATCCAGGATATATACATATACGCAAACACGCAAGTACAAGTATTTTAATCTAACTCTTTGTATATTTTATTAACCAGCTAAATATCGTTAGACTTATATTTTATTACAGCTTTGCTATTACGTTCATTATATTTTATTTGTTGCTCTCGTTCTTGTTAACTATTTCTATTTAACACATTCAAGCTTTAAGAATTAATTTAACTTGTGAATAAAATTTTAAAGGCATTCCTGTCGTTTTATTCCACTAATAATCTTTCTTTCAGCTTGGCACGCGTCCTGGACTTTTGATGCTCATTGTACACAACTATTAATTATTAACTCCTCATCCCTCACCTTACATTAACATTGAATTAACCTTCATATATTCATTCGTTCATTTCTCATTCATTTTCTCATTTATTTTCAATTTTTCATTCTTTATCAAAGGAGGAGGTAATAATATCAACGGATGATTGACCAGCTGGTAGTCCAGACCTCAACCCGTTGGATTACAAGTTGTGGTCCGTAGTAGAGGGTGTGGCTTGCTCTACTCGACATCCAAATATCGAGTCGTTGAAGCGAGCCCTTATCCGTGCAGTGGACAATTTCCCCATGTATGAAGTGCGTCTCGCGATCGATGAGTGGCCACATCGTCTCAAGTCGTACTGGAAGACAAATGGAAGTCATTTCGAATAAGTTGTTCTAAGATTTGTAGCCATTGAATAACCCAATAAAACAAATAAATTTTTCAAAATATTAATTCGTTTTCATTTGGTGTCGCTTTTTCTGTGTACCAGTATTTATGACTTGACTAGGTATAAGTATTTTACTTATATAGTTTTCACATACCATTTGTGTTGCCTAGAAGTAAATCATCAATTCGAATTGTCAATTACCATTGAAATTGTTCAACGTTGTGGTACCACTTGTATACCGAAGTACATAGAATAGTCAGGTGGAAGTTCACGTATAAGGACAAGAAACAGTTATAGATCAGACAATGGTTGAATAGGCAATAGGAGGAGGCAACGATAAATTGTGGCGGCAATTAATTTTTACTCTGGGTTAAATGCGGCGATAACCACACACCCCTTCACCCAAGATTAATTTTAGATTATGCCTTCCTGTATAAATATGGAGCTCCGATTCCATTACAATCAGTATGAAGTAGTATTACACTATGGATAAATTAGAAGAAATTACAAATGAATGTGTAGAAATACATTATTGTACGAAAATAATAAATTCTATAAAAAATAACACCCTAAAATCTGGTGAAGTTAAGTAGTGTTGCACACTGAAAACGTGTGTGGCCAAAATTTATACGATAAGCGATAAACAAGAACGTATTGTTTTCCGGAAATATGAATAATATGAACTTAGATTTGCATGTATAAATTAAATATATTGTTTTCTTCAGATGCAAGCTTGTGCAGTGGAATAGTGAAAGGGGTTTTTCCTTCAAGTCTGATAGAAGACGCTACTTTATAAGAGGAACTGCCAGCTTAACCAGCATTATACCAAAATGTCGATGTACTTAGACTAGACTAAGGACAGAATAGTGGAGGATATAAACTAAATCGTTTTTCATGAAATACTATCTATAATAATAAAATCTGTGTTGTACCTATATTTTCAATTTTTTTATATCAAAAAAACAGCTTATGTAAACTCTCTTGTTAGGTATCGGTTTTTGTCGAGTCCATTTACATATTTAACATCTGTATCAGTGCCTTGCCTACATGGTTTTCATATAGGCACCCTTTGTGTTGCATAGAAATAAATTCCAATTGTCAATTATCATTCAATCACCATTGAAATTGTTCAACATTGTTGCGTCAATTATTTTGAAGTATGAAAACAAAACTGAAGTACATAAAACAGAGGCGGGTATAAAGACAAGAAATATATATATATATATTGGGTCTGGGAAAAAGTTCGTGGCGTTTTTCCCGATAGATGGCATTGGTTGCCGATAACTAAAGAACAACAAGTCACAGCGACACCACCGAGGGCTCGTTTTTTATGACCTTCCGAACGTTAGTTTGAGCGTAGAAACATTGTAATCGGTGCAGTGGTTGGAAAGTTATTCGCACTTGAAAATGGAGAAGAATAATGAGAAATTTCGCTATATTCTGCAATATTATTATGATAAGGGGAAGAACGCTGCGCAGGCTTGTGATAAAATTTGTGCTGTGTACGGTGAAGGTACTTTATCGAAATCTGTTGCGCGGAAATGGTTCGCTCGCTTTCGTTCTGGAAATTTCAATGTGAAAGATGAGTCACGCTGCGGTCGTCCAATCACTGAAAAATCTGATGAAATTCTTGAAAAAGTCCAACAAGATAAGCATATCAGCAGTGTCGATATTGGCATGGAGCTAGGCGTTGACCACAAAACTGTTTTGAACCATTTACACAAAGCTGGTTACAAAAAAAAGCTTGACGTATGGGTTCCTCATGAGTTGAGCGTGAAAAACATGATTGACCGAATTAACATCTGCTATGCGCTGCTGAAACGGAATGAAATCGAGCCTTTTCTGAAACGTTTAATAACCGGAGATGAAAAATGGATTACGTACGATAATCGGAAGCGTAAAAGATCGTGGATAAAGGATGGTGAGCCGTCACAAGCGTTCGCTAAGCCAACATTGACGCCAAAAAAAGTGATGCTGTGTGTATGGTGGGACTGGAGGGGAATCGTCCACTACGAGCTACTTCCAACTGGTCAGACGATTGATTCTCAACTCTACTGTGCACAACTAGAGAGATTACGCCAGGCGATTGAAAGAAAACGGCCCGAATTGATTAATAGGAAAGGTGTTGTCTTCCATCATGACAACGCCCGACCACACGCTTCTTTGATGAAAAAATTGAGAGAGTTTGGTTGGGAAGTTTTGATGCACACCTTACAGTCCGGATATAGCACCCTCTGACTATCATCTGTTTCGATCTCTGCAGAACTCTCTCAATGGAATTAAGTTGGTTTCAAAAGAAGCCTGTGAAAACTACTTGATTCAGTTTTTCGACCAGAAACCACAGAAGTTTTTCACCGATGGGATCATGGATCTATCAAAAAAATAAACATTGTCGATAATATATATTCGGTTTATATATATAATTTTACTGAAAAAACGCCACGAACTTTTTCCCAGACCCAATATATAAAATTAGCTAAAATTGTTTTGGTCGACCGTTATAAGATAATCCAAATCAATAAAATTCGTCGGGTATTCGGTCAATTGTTAAGAAAATTAAAAAATTAAAAAACAATCATTTGTTTTATCCTCTATATTTCGCTATAAATTTATAGCTTCCTCAGGAGTTAAAAACTAGATTAATTTAAAAAATTCTTTAAAAACATTAAAATGTGGTTTGTCATACTAAATACTAATAAATAAAGTTATAAACTATTGTACTAGCGTCAGTAGTAAGTAAAGGTCAGAGCATGTTACACAAATCATTTGTGGACGAGGCTTCTACTTCAAGTTTGATCGTACACACTATTTTTCAAGAGGAATTGCTAGCTTAACCAGCACTATATCCAAAGTTGGTTGCGACATAAACAGTTGCGCACTATACACCAAAGTGTCGGTTACTTAGATTGGATTACGGACGGAATAGTGGAGGACACCCCAAAATCTGGTGAAGTTAAGTGGTGTTGTACACTGAACACGTGTGTGGCCAAAATTTAAACGATAAGTGATAGATAAGAACTCATTGTTTCCCGAAAACATGAACGGCACAATCACAATGTTGATGAGAAGATTGCAGAGACAAATTATTGGTATAGCAGCTAAAAGAAAAGCTGTGGACGAGATTTCCACTAGGCCTTCAAAAGTTTATAATAGTTTAATGAAAAATTTGAGTGACAAACTTACATGTACCCGATGTCAACCGTATCAAAAGAAATATGTACAGCGTGCTCTCAGCTTTAAATTCCACTACCTGGAAAATAAATCGCGGGGAAAATTTTGTGTTGATGAATAAATAACCAGGACATTATAGTATTTTTATGTTTGATCAATTTAATTTACTTGTGTAAAGCTGAAGCGATATTTATGGATACAACCTTTTCATTTTGCACAAAATATGTTACGGAATTGTTTACCTCTTCATGGCTACTACAACGATATTGTATACCACTGGTATTTTATCTTATAGCTGACGAAATAATGCAGTCCTATGAAAATTGTATAAAATTAATTATAAAGCTATGTAACGAGTCATTTATTGTTTGTACCTAAAGCGATTATAATAAATTTTGAAACGACTGTCCATTGTGAAGCTAAATATTTGAAAATTTAGATTATAGGATTTCATTTAGGTCAGGCGTGGTGGAGAAAAATAAAAAATATAAAAAATAAAAAAAAAAAAAAAAATAAAAAAAAATATCTTTGTCCGACCAATATAAGGATAAGAAATCTGTCATTGGCAAGTGGTTGAAATATACTTTTGGTCTGCAATATTTAAAACTTGAAGAAGTAGGAGATTGCTTTGCATTCTAACATTTGATATTCATCCTGCGGATGCGAGAGGGGCACAAATACGCTGATTACGTAGTGGAGGATTATATTTCAAGTCTTCTTTTCCTCAGGAAATTTGGGCGTCAGCTTCTTCTAGCACGTGCTGTACAACAAATGCGTGCGAGTTATTCCATTCGCGTTTCAATAGTCATTTTTACAACAGCCATCCATCTTTGTTTGTATTTATAGACACATTGCTTGAATTTCAAGTTCAGGCATATATTAAAATTAATAGCATTAGCGTAACTAAATCACAATCAACACAATTAGAGAATATGTACGACTTACGGAATTTCAGACTAAATTTGTATAAAAATAAAAAAAATTAATAGGTTACCATTTGTCTAACAAATACAGTGGAACCTCGCTTAACGAGCACCTCGCATAACGAGCAATTCGCATAACGAGCAAAATTAAATCATCAAAAAATGACTCGCTTAACGAGCGGTGTTTCGCATAACGAGTAAAACTGGTCATAGCAGAACCGTTTTCGGCCGAATTAATTTTCGGTCGTACACGGCCAAAATTTTTCGGTTGTATAATAAGTATGTACAATTTGACATAATGAATTTGCAAATATTATTGCATATAGACACAAGCGTTGCCTTAAAAGCGATGTTATTAAAAAAGAGAAATAAATATGTATATGTATTTTCAGATTGAAAAAAATATTTAAACACATCGCCATTATGGTATGTTTTGTTTCTTGTACGCTACAAACTGGGTGTGTCAAAAACTAAACTAATTTTAGACAGTCCATTGTTTTGGTTGATAATAAATAATTAATAAATAAAAACTTTTTCATAATTTAACTCTGGATGTATGTATTTACGTAACCGACTAGTTTTGTCTGTTACAACATAGGCCTTTACATAAGAAATGGAAGAATAACATATAATAAAGATAATTACATATGGCATTATAATAGTTAAACTAATACAATGCTAAGATTCTAAGTACATAATAGTCTTAAATAAATACGGGATTACCAGAAACAAATGAAAAAGAAAAAGAAAATTGGGTTAACAATGGAAGTGCAGACCGCCTAACAAATTCTAGTCCTATTAATAGTAATCCCTCAATCACACTCCTTATTGACCAAATAGACTTAAATGATCCACCTTTATTGAATATAACTTGAGTACCTAGAATTTGCTGTTGGTAAGTACGTACACTTCATTATGTAAAGGTGTGATAAAGCAATCTTTCTTTCTGTCAATGGAATTTTTGCACAAAGCGATCCCTGTATGATGGTAATTAAAGAATTTGGTAATTCTAGGTAACACTAAACGGATTTAAATACATAATTCACCTTTATTATTATTGAATATAACTTGAGTACCTAGAATTTATGAAGCAGTCTTTTTCTGTTCTATTTGTTCCTGTAATCCCGCTCGATCAGAATACAATGTGCTTGCTCAGTCTGTGTTTAGCACTTGTTCGGTTAGAATCGCTTGTTACCCCACATTTGTTTAAATTTGAAGTAAGATATACATATTCGTTGTGATTTCTTTCTGTGCGAAAATGTCCCCAAAGAAAAATTCTGAAAAAGACAGCTATAAAAGAATGAAGATAACTTTGGAAATAAAACAAAAAATTATTGAAAAACGAGAACGAGGTGAAAGTGTGGCTGATATAGCACGCGCATTTAATCGAACTACCTCAACGATTTGCACTATCCTCAAAAACAAAGATAAGATTAAGGAGATAGATGCTTCAAAGGGTGTGACAAGAATATCTTCGCAACGCTCGCATATTCTTGATGATGTAGAAAGGCTGCTCCTTGTATGGATAAATGAAAAACAATTGCAAGGGGACAGTGTTAACGAGAATATCATTTGCGAAAAGGCGAAAATGATTTTTGCCGACCTTATTCAAAAAACACCAGGATCATCAATGACCGAAGAAGAAACATTTAAGGCAAGCCGTGGATGGTTCGAAAAGTTTAAGAGAAGAACAGGCATACACAGCGTTATAAGGCATGGTGAAGCAGCAAGCTCCGATACAAAAGCAGCTGAGAAATTCATTGGTGACTTCAACCAGATCCTCAATTCTGAAGGCTATCTGCCGCAACAGGTTTTCAATTGTGATGAAACGGGTCTGTTCTGGAAAAAGATGCCGAAGCGAACCTACATTACACAAGAGGAAAATGCATTGCCCGGTCATAAACCAATAAAAGACCGCCTAACGTTGCTCTTTTGTGCCAATGCAAGTGGCGATTTAAAAAGTAAACCACTACTCGTTTACCAATCAGAAACTCCACGAGCCTTTAAGAAATACAAAATTCAGAAAAGCATGCTAAATGTTATGTGGAGGTCCAACCATAAAGCTTGGGTCACACGCGATCTTTTTACTGATTGGATAAATGAAGTGTTTGGCCCTGCTGTAAAAAAGTATTTGCTTGATATGAATCTGCCACTCCATGCATTGCTTGTTTTGGACAACGCTCCTGCTCATCCTCCAGGCCTACAAGGTAACCTCCTTGAAGAATTTAAATTCATCAAGATTCAGTTTTTGCCTCCGTTACTCCAGCCCATGGACCAGCAGGTTATTTCTAACTTTAAAAAGCTTTACACTAAAGCACTCTTCGAGCGGTGCTTTGAAGTAACTGAAGGGACCAATCTTACTCTCAGAGAATTTTGGAAAGATCATTTCCACATCGTTGCATGCCTGAAGTTGATTGAAAAAGCATGGGATGGAATTACTCAAAGAACCCTCACTTCTGCTTGGAAGAAGCTTTGGCCGAAGAATTTTATCGAATCTAACTTTAAGGAGCTTGATACAGTACCTGCAAATACTGTTGTCAAAGAAATTGTCTCTTTGGTCGAGACCATGGGCCTGGAGGTAAGCAGCAATGACATCGATGAGCTTGTGGAAGAACATAGCCAAGAGCTGACCACCGAAGAACTGATGGAGTTACATCATGCACAGCAAGAAGTTGATGAAGAAAATTTGACAGAGAAGGAAGAGGTTGCAGCAAAGCAACAATCTTCTGATGCAATAAAAGAAATGCTGAAAGCATGGGAAAATGTTGCATCATATATTGAAAAGCATCATCCAAACAAGGAAGTGGCTATGCGCGCTATAAATCTTTTCAATGACAATGCTGTATCCCATTTTCGACAAATTTTAAAACAGCGACAGAAGCAAATGACCTTAGACAGCTTCTTAGTAAAACTGAATTAGGTATGTGCTAACCCAATTATTTAAATTTTTTAGTTTACTGTAAATTAAATTCACATTTCAGGTTAGTTTGTTCGGCAATAGAAGACATTTCACGATCATTAAAAATGTGCACACACCTATATACACATATAAATATATTTAATAAAGTTATATGTTTATAAAGCTTTGAGTATTTTTTAGCTTGGAACGCATTGCATATTTGATTTTACATTAATTTATATGGGAAAAATTATTTCGCTTAACGAGTGTTTCGCATTATGAGTAAGATTCTGGAACGAATTATGCTCGTTAAGCGAGGTTCTACTGTATGCCATCATTTCGCAGATATAAATATGTAATGATTATTGTCTATTTTTATTAAGTATTTATGAATATAATTACATGAATTTCTTCTATTACATTAATATCCTTATAATCACAATCGTGTCTTGACAGATGTTATGATTTAATTAATTAAACTCCGTACATACATTAGCCTAAATTTATTTTTTTTACATTTCTTTCTTGGTAATTTCTATTTATGAAACCTAAAGAATTATATTATTTGCAGGTAAGTATTCCAATCGCCGCAATTTATATATAAGATTAATGCGCCTTTTTGACCATACGCCGAAATTTACATTAGAGATTGAAATATTGTTAACTATCGCCGTAATTTACAAACACCGATAGCAGGAATTTATGCAACTACAGGAAAATGAAGCAATGAAGAGACATAAATCATTAGTACGTAAATTTACGAAATACAAAACAAAAGAAAGTAACTTAAGTTAAAACAATTTTTAAAAAGAATTTTTTGCAGGCCTGTGTTATTTTAGATCGCGATTTTTCTTTTGTGAGATTGTGTGTATACGTGTATATAAACAACATATCAAAAAAGCCGCAAAAGCCATTCGGCTACGAGGCTAGAAAATTTTATTATCTAAGCAGAGGTTATCTCAAGTAAAAATTGCTAAGACAAGAAAGTGTTGGTGCTGTGCAATGCAAAACATAATTAGCCGTTATCAAACGACTGGCCGGTATCATAATTTACCTAAAAGTAGCAGAAAACTTGGTGCAACTGTTCGGAAAGATCGACTGATAAAACGAATCGCACTCAAGGATAGACACAAATTCGCTATAGCGATTTCTGCTGAACTCCGTAATGCTCCAATTTCTGTGCATGTCGTTAAAAGCCGGTTGATTGCAGCGAATTGACGTATCCGGAAATTGCGAAGCAAGCCTTTATTCACCAAGTTGCACAGCAAGCAGCGCCCTACGTAGGCAAAAAAATATCTTCACTGAAATATGAATGACTGGGCCAAACTAAATTGGTGCGATGAATTGAATATTTACGTAAGTACTTAAAAATATCCCATAATACTTGTAATAAGCATAACAGAACTCAGAGTCGTTCTTTCGCCAAAATAGAAATATTCTTCGCTTATTCACTGCAGATGTATTGCCCTCCTGGAATCACTTGCGCTCGCCGAAGGTTAGGAGGGGAGGCATTTATACCTGAATGTATTTCACCCATTGTTAATACCCGACACTTACACCTGTAACAGAATACTCAACACTACACTCCAAATATAAACGACCACGGATGGAAATCTCAAGTGAAGACAGCGAGCAGGAATAGCAACAACACATCCAAAATCAGGACTAATCAACGCAAAAATTAGGAGTAAAAGGGCAGAGCCCTAATTCCAACAAACGAAAAAGAAGTTGACCCATTGTTAACATTCTCGTTGATACAGCCGTACAGTAAGCACGTACTTTGGTACATGTTGACCGTGCGGATTAATCAAAGAGATTTTTGGCCAGTTTGTGACTCGCCTTTTGTGCTATACAACTGTGATAGTGACATAGTGATATCAAATTCAGATATTTATTGCAACGCGGAATTTCCCAGGCTTCTCTCTTCAGTAAGATCGTCATCTTTGCGGGCGACGGCGATCGGCCGTGGCCACGTGGTGGTCGAGCAGATTGACATCGGTGAACGTCCGTATTCTCGACATGGAGACAAAGAAGTCAAAGCAAACGGAGGACAATAAGAGTAAGACAACAACAAATAACACAACAAACACTAATACTACAACAAACACAAACACGGCTGCCGACAAGAAACCGGTCGATATTGTAATCGACGTTAACGTAGGCGCGTTGCACGAAATGAAATTGGCCGAAAATTTAAATAGGCAACAGCTGATGGACATACTTCTGTATGTCAAATCACTGTTGCTAAAGCTCGACGAACGAGACGACGACAAAGAGACAAACAGTAACACAAACACAACCATCACAGAAAATACAGTCATCACAACACAACACAACACACATAATGACACACTAACAAATGAACACAAAACGCCAAAGGAAGAAGCGATGCAAATCGCGTACCCGTTAACCTCCGAAGAACATGCAGAAGATAACACGCCGTTCACGGTGGTTATAAATAAAAGAAAATACAGAAACGAATCGGATGAAGAAAGCAAAGAACACAAAATAAAAAAGACAAAAAAGTAACTACACAAACACCAAAAACGACAAACAAAGATACACACACACACACAAGTGAGACGCACCACAACAAACAACACAAAGATCAACACCACCGACAATACAAAGAAACAAACAAACACCGACAACGACAATAAGAAAAAAGAAAAAATACCACCGATCATCATCCGGGACAAAAATGCGTGGGGCCGGATCAACAGAGAGATGAGCACCAAACGCATAAATTTCGTAAAAGCCCGTCTCACCGAAGAGGGCATAAAACTGCAGCCAGCAACGACCGATGATTTCCGCGCGACGACGCGCTATCTAGACGGCATAAAGATGCCATATCACACCTTCACGCTCGAAGAAGAGCGCACGCTGAAGGTAGTAATACGTGGTATACCCACGGATTTTACGATCGAGGAGATCAAAGAGGATCTCCGAAACAAAGACATTGAGACAATCGCGGTGTCCAGAATGCGGCACCCGATCAAAAAGACGCCATACCCTATGGTGTTAGTCGAGGCGTCGCGCGACAAGGCAGGAAACGGGCAATGCCATCGCTGCCAACTATACGGACACTCACAATACACCTGCAGAGCAATCTTCAGGTGTGTAAAATGTGGTGAAGACCACAAAAGTGATGAATGCGCAAAAAGTCGAGACACCCGCTATATGCGCAAACTGCGGTGAAGCACATACCGCGAATTACAGAGGGTGCATCAAAGCACCCCAACCAAGAATAAAGGAACAAAAACAACAACAACAAAAACCGGCGCTATTACCGACGCCGGTATCACACACACCACGAAACACATACACAACACAAAACAATACGTACGCCAACATAATAACGGGCACAGAAACACAGACGAACGCTACACAACCCCCTAAACAAAACACGCAACACACAAAACAGCGCGAACAAAACCGCGATAGCCGCGGCCTCACTTGGGGAAATGTTGCTGGCCTTCAGCAAAACAAACCCGTCCGCGATCGATACTAAACACTTCCTTGCGCACACCCAAACAATTCTCCAACTCTTTTAATGGACAGCAAAATTAATCCAGCGGCACTTACGATAGTTGCATGGAACGCGAACGGAATAAGACTGAAAAACAAGAGCTACAAATATATGCCGAAGACAAACAAGCAGGCGTAATACTGGTATCGGAGACGCATCTCCAGCCGGCGCAAAGACTAAACTTAAGAAACTACAAGATATACAAAAGGGACAGACAAACGCCAGGTGGCGGAACAGCGATATATATAAAAAGGAACATAAAACACACGCAATTACCGATACCGGACACGACAGAACTCGAGACAAATGGTGTGATAATACATACAAAAAAGGGTGATATCCACGTGTACGCGGCATACCTGCCCCCGCAGGCGAAGTACAAAGAAGAAGAGTTCGACGGAATACTCGACAACAACAAACAGATCATAATAGCGGGGGATCTAAACGCGAAAAACAAACTATTACTGCGCAAGTCTATGATATATCGACAGATAAAGAAATAAATAAGGTTACAACGGAAAGCAATATAGGTAAAGTAGAAGGGGAAATTATAGCTAAGCCCCCTGAATCAAAAAAACCGATGAAAAGGCCAGCTTCTACGTCAAATGAATCGGAAACCAGCAGCGTTCGTGATGAATCTCAATGTCAAAGCGTTCATTCGGAAGAAGAGGCAAATTCTGTAGGGAATAATAAAGAATTTTTAAAACCGCGTTTAAAGAAAAAATTAAAAACTAATGTCGCAGTAACTGATGACCTATCAGAAATAGAAAATATTTTTAAAGAGGAAAATATAAACGGTGTCGATTTTAACAAATTTTGTAAATTTTTAACAATGAGTAAAAGTAAACAAGATATTACGGAAATTATTGAATCGTTAAATTTAAACGCGATTCGAGTATTTAAATTACTCATTAAATCTATTCATACGGTTAAGAACAATACCTTGAGATCACGATTAAAACGTCTTATTAAAAAAATTAAGAAAGCTTACTGCTTATCAAGTGAATCAGGGTTACGACTGGATAGTGATCAATTTGTATTTAGCATGTTACAAGACTACTCAACAGATACGTCAGAGTCAGCTTAAGCTAATAAACTTTATAGTTACTTCGCTGGGTGAATACTCTTACAACGTTGACTCTTCTTCTCTCTGTTAGAATTCAATTCAACACATTATTTATAATAGATGAATTTACATTCAAATTAGTGTCAGAAAGAGTGCATCTCCTACAAGTGTTATAAATTTAATGTATACCAATAAAAAACAAGTGTATGACTTGGTAGTTGAGACGTTAATCAAGATGAATGTGAGGGTTTGAATGTCAGACGTGATGAAGTTTCCATCCCAATTTACCTGTGTGGAACAACCCATTTACCGTTGGCCGAATGCTTGTATGTTGAAACTGTTAGCCATCCCGATAGGCCCCGGGATGTGAAACGTGTATCCCCGTATAAACCTAGCGACTCGTCATGTCTGATCTTTAAATGAGTAATAAATATATAAATAAATAAAGAATTGATAACACTGAGGCGAATGGGCTTTGATCCTAAGACGCCATATATATAAAAAAAATACTTTACCATATGTTTTGTCAAATACGATTTGTAATTTGTCTTGTATTCAGATTCCATGCATTTGCTATCACTTCCTATAAGGGGCTTTATTATTATATATTTTCTCGACTTTGTTATGCATTCGTATTCATGTACTTATAATAATTTACTTTAGAATGTTTTACTATATGATTTGCCACATGCATATGCCTGTTAAGTTTGATTTTAGTAATATCGGTAATTAAAATTTTTACATTATTAAGTTTTTATGCAATTAATAGTTAATAAATTGCTATAACAGTCTTTTCCGTTCAATCGAAGTTTTATTCTATTGTCAACGAATTCCAACTAAATAATAGTAATATTTTCGCGAAGCTGACTTGCAAATACACTCGCAGTTCAATAACTGGTGACAATTTACTTTGAAATATTTCGCTATATGTGTGTCAAGTATGACTTATAGTTTGTCTTGTATTCACATTCCATGCATTTGCAATCATTTCCTTCAAGAAACTATTACATATTGTCACGAAACAAAGTGTATGCAACGTAGGAGAAAATACCAGGAGTCCGAGATTGTGCCTTTTCCATAAAAAGAAAAGCAGGCATCATGCGTCGAGATGACTAATAAGATTGACATTGAGCTGTGAAAATCTATGTTAGTAACAACAGTAATTAAAACTATAACATTGTTAAATTTTTACCTAATGAATGGTTAATAAAGTGTTATACAAAATGGTTCTGTTCCATCGACGTTTTATTCTATTGTCGCCCACGAATTCCGAAAAATTCTCAGCAATATTTCCAGGCAATTTTTCCTGCACTGACGTTTATTTGCTCGCAATAGTTTACTTTAAAATGCTTTACTATGTGATATTTCGTCAAATACAACCTATAACTTGTCTCATATTCACATTCCATATATTTGCAATCATTTCCTAGGAAAAGCATTGTGCTTGTATACTTTTTCGAACGTGACTTGTAATTTGGCTTTCACATTTCACATTCATGTCAAAACAATCCCCTCAAAAAGCAAACGGTGCAAAGAAATTAATAATTACAACGGCCAGCGAAAGAAAATCAAAAATACAATTCATAATCATGAGCAAGAAAGAAGAAGCTGACTATTTAACACAGGAGGAGCAAAACATAAAAAAATTAAAAGGTAAAAGGCAATGAAAAATCACACGTAAGTACTATTCTAAACGTAACAAGAAACTGTACAAAACAAGAGCATTCGCAATTTTAAAGTCATTTAATATGATTGATCAGCTCTTCAGACATGTTTACGTGGCCTAACTAATTATAGAATAGGTCAAGAAGTTAGATTCCGTAGCTCGAATACGTTACAGAAGGTAATGAGTTATATAATAAAGGCGGATGAATTTTTATACTTGTGTAATCGAACCACTACACTAACTACGAGCCATAACGCACTGAAACTACACACACCCATATATAAAAAAATATATAGTACCCAAGTCACAAAATGTTCCACTTATTTATAGCAGATATAATTGTAATAATTCATTTCCATTTGTACTCAACACGTTCAAAGTTCAAATTCGAATTTTACAGATTATTCTTAAAACAAAAGAAGCACAACATAGATTCCAGTAACCAAAGAAAACGTAGTTTTAACTTCGTTAAATCTCCTGATGAATCCCAGCGGAACCAATATCATAAACCAACATTTATGGATACTACGAGGTAGGCGCCATAAATTCTCGGCCTGACAAGCTTATACAGGTTCAAACGTGTTCAAACTTCGATGCATCATAGGTGCGCATGCGCAAGGCCTACACCATATATATTACGGCTCTAAGAGTAGTAGTTTTTAGTACCCAGCCAGACAACGCAAGTAGTGCATGAAAATGTCTGAGGTAACGAAAATTGAGTACCGTGCGGTCATTAAGTTCTTAACAAAAGAAGGGCATACACCAACTCAAATTAAACAACGTTTAGACGGCGTTTATGGTAATTTATCTCCTTCATATTCCACTGTAAAAAAGTGGGCAAAATGTTTCCGTTTGGGGCAAGAATCCCTTGAAGATGATGAGCGCTCCGGTCGGCCAATTGAAGTGGTAACGCCTGAAAAAATTTCAATTGTTGAAGAAATGGTATTAGAAGATCGCCGTTTGAAAGTGAAGGAATTAGCAGTGATGTCTAACATTTCCGAAAGTAGTGTTCGCCGAATTCTCCATGACCATTTGGGTATGAACAAGATTAGCGCAAGATGGGTACCGCGTCTTCTTTCTGCTCTCCAACGTCAACGTCGGGTCGAATGTGCGCGCTCGTTTTTAAACATGTGTGGAGACGACCCAAAACCGATTTTGGAGTCCATAGTCACAGGAGATGAAACAATGGTTCTGTTTTATGATCCCCTATCTAAAAAGGAATCAATGGAATGGCGGCGACCCGATGAACCTCGTCCCAGAAAGGCAAAAGTCGTTCAATCAACCAAAAAGGTGATGGCCACAATATTCTGGGATTGTGAGGGCATTTTACTCATAGATTTTAAAGAGCGTAATACAACTGTCAACAGCACATATTATGCGTCTTTACTGCACAAATTGAGGAACAATATTCGTGAAAAACGTCCAGGAAAATTGACAAAAGGTGTTCGATTACTGCACGACAATGCACCCGTCCATACTGCGACTATTTCACAAGCTGCCATCCGCGAATGCGGTTTTCAAGAAATGGAACATCCACCGTATAGCCCGGACATGGCTCCTAGTGATTATTATTTATTTTCTAATTTAAAAAAAGACCTTCGGGGACGTCGTTTTAAGGACGATACGGAGTTGCAAGCAGCTGTAATAGAACATTTTGAGGGAAAAACTTTAGAGTATTTTTACAAAGGTATAGAATTATTAATTGATCGTTGTAATAAATGTATTGGAGTTCGGGGAGATTATATTGAAAAATAAAAATTATTATATTTTACCAAGTTATTTTTTTCTATATCAGGCCGAGAATTTATGGCGCCTACTACGTACTTCTGCACATAAAACTTCCATGCATAAGTTGTACATCCTAATAACACATTTCGAGATAATTATATTTCTAAAGAGTATACACATAAAGGCTTAAATTCCAATATTAAAAAAAAAATTCAAATACCGACTTGTCATTCTTATGCAAACAATTAATATTTAACTGCAATCATTCAATTCATCTTACACACATAAATATACCTTAAATACATGAAAAATTTCTTCTTGATATGAGTGCGCCAACGTCATCCATTTCTATAAAAAAATCTCATTTAGATTTTCACTAAATGTATAAACTATATAACCCATTTTATGATACTGCGATGCATAATACTACATGCTACGATTATGTTATTGAAATACTCTGCCTAAGAACAAATTTGTCGTTAATGTTGTAGATTTTTTCAAACAAATTTGATTATAGAGTTTAAATTGCTCGATCAATTAGAGGTGACAACTGCAGACACAAAAAGTAAAATTGCTACACGTACAGATATAACAATGTATATGTATTCATATATGTAAAACCTTTACGTAACATTACGTCCAAGTAAAAGGAAATCGTTTAGGTACCAATCTCATAATTTAAACACTACAATATAATGAACCGTCAATAATAATAATAGGTGGATAAATTCCAACGGTAATAGCAAATACAAAAGATTATTATGCGCTAACTGAAACCGTCAATTTAACTACCACTCCGTGCAATTTAAAATAAACAAATCAATACAAGCTGAAATTTATTATTGCGAAGAAGAAATAAACTATCATTAAGAAGTGCATTAAATACCACCTGTTACAGATGACAGGAAGAACTAAATGAAATACTTGAAAATAAATTCTAACCAATACGTAATTCTTGATGAAACAGAATAGAAGTACATGTTTGAATACTCCAACAGTAATTCTGAACCAAATGTATCCACACCAGACGCAATTCATACAAGAAAGACGCAAATACGAGGCGTGTTTTTAAGTAAGAGCCGTTTTTTTTTGTATACACTAATAAGTAGTGCACGCACCGCAACGAATGTTTGCTTCTTATCCCGGTATTCCTGGGAATAACTGTGCTCAGTTGCAGCTGTGTAGGTAACCTGTACAGTTTGTTCTGTCTTTAAAATGTTCAAGATCATCGAGTTGTCCGCCCCGCGTGAAATACCGTCAGTGATACGTTTTTTGGCGGCAAGAAACATGTTTTCTGCAGACATTCACCGGCAGATTTGCGAAGTTTACGAAGCTACTGCCATGTGTGAAGGAAAAGCGCGTAAGTGGGTCAGAGACTGCAAAACTGGCCGCGACAACGTCCATGATGAGTACCGTTCCAGTCGCCCGTCTGTGATCACAGACGATATGATGGCTTCAGTTGAAGCGAAAATGTTTCAGAACAGAGGCTTTACCATAAGCACTCTTTCAAACGACTTTCCTGAAGTGTCAAGGTCAGTGCTGTATAAGATTGTTTCTGAAAAGTTAAAGAAACTGTGCTCCCGTTGGGTCCTTAACGACCATAAATGCGGTAGTCTTCAGCCAAACCCTGCGAAACCTACGCAGAACGATTAAAAACAAAAACGCAGCATGTGTGAATTATGCCACTCCATAACAATGCAAGGCCTCAAACCGTTCTTCGGATCGGAGCTTTATTCAACTCTTTTGGTTGGAAAGTTTTGGACCACCCCTTCAGAGCCCCGACCTTGCGCCGAGCGATTTCCATCTATTCCGCTATCTCGAACATCATCTCGTCGGCAACCACTACAACGATAACGAAGACGTTAAAGCAGTCGTGACCTCTTGGTTATCGGAGCAAGCGGCAAGTTTCTATAAAGAGGGTATTCAAAATCTGGTTGCAAGGTTTGATAAGTGCTTAAACAAACTTGGCAGCTATGTTGAAAAATGGAGAAATGTATGTAAAGTCTGAAAATAAATTTGGTTTTTGAAATTTTCTTTCGTTTAGATTTTATTTTCAAACGGTCCTTCTTAAAAAAAACACGCCTCGTATTTGTATCAAAACATTATTATTATAACATAAAAGTCAATGCACATGCTTACGGGTTCATTTATTATGATTTGCTGTTCATATTCTGTGTATATCGCTATATATTCCGATGTTTCAACTTTTGTGAATATTATAATTAGATAATTTTTAAATTATTAACAGATTCACTTGCATTTCTTATTTAATAATTTGCACCTTATTGGAATTATTCTATTATGGCCCTGTATTAACAAATTTTCTTGTTTTTAGCAACTGTTTTACATAATCATACTATTTATTTAATTATTATTCTTTTGTGATATTATTAACGCCTTCTAGGATGTTTTAGCTTAATATTGTTATGTATCGTATTGGGGGAATAACTGTTAGACATAATAATTTCAAGTTATTGTAAGTATTTGTATAACTAGCTGACTTTAAAAACGAGCAAGTAATTTGTTGCTGTCTTCCCTTTGTTGCCCTATCTTCGTCACCTGATAAAGTTTAAATACGATAGTGAAGCGTACCTCTTTTGTTCTTATGTCTAAGTTTAGACGTTCAACGGCGTCTTCAATTCTTCAAATGAATTTATCACTATTATAAAGAAAGAAAATTTGACGATCAGCGATATACAGGGTTCGTCAGTGAAGTAGGGAAATTTAAAAACTGTTAATCATTTGACGTTTAAGCGAGGGCGCTGAAGTTAATGCTCAATTATCAGTCATTTAACGCCATTTGGTAAACATGGAGCAGTAGTCAGGGGCTCATCGTGCTGTGTAAAAGCGTTTTATAAAAATGGTCATCCGCGACAACTGTGAGGTTATTTCGTACCCAGTTCAATATTCCGCGTAATAGTCGGATACCATCTATTCACGCAATTAATGTATAGGTACAAAAGTTCGAAGAAAGTGGGTCGACTTTAAATTTAAAACATAAAGAAACAGCAAGAAGTGTTAGAACGCCAGAAACATTGATTGGGTTCGAAATGCCATAACAAGTAATCCGAAACATTCTGCGAAGAAACATGCAGTAACACTGAATATTAGTACCTTTTTATTCGTATATACATACATATAGTGTTTTACCAAAAGTGCACATCATTTTTTTTAATTTTACTTACAGTCGTCCCTCTTTTATGGCCCGTAGTATATATATTATTTCTTTATTCCGGCTACGAAATTCAAATTCTACCTTTGTTGTTGCTGTAACCATTGTTGTCTAGTTGTTTTGTTTAAAATAAATAAAAGTTGTTATTGTCAGTGTGGGAGATCTTTTATTATGACTAATAACTTTGTTCCCCTAATCTTGTAAAGAGCAGGCAACTTCTAGGGACTACAATAGTGTGGCGCCCTTTTGCATAGAGAGAACCCTCTCCGAGGCACAGGTTAGTTCCGGCGAGGATATTTCACAGGTAGTAAAACGGTCTTTTGTTGTTTATATATATATATATATATATATATATATATATATATATATATAAATATACATATATTAGTGTGCAGGAGCGTAACAACACTCTATAAAGACAATTATCTACACCTGTAAATATATGTAATAATGAAGTCATTGGATTGGGTTTCATTAAATTTTTTAAAGAATATATCATATACCTTGGAGACAACACTATATCTTTTGCGACGATGAAATCTACACCTTTATATATAAAGCTTAAGTTATTCCGTTACATGGAATAGGTTAAAATTATAAACGATAGAGCTTAACGTTTAAATATTATAACCAAATATCATGAAGGCAAAAACAATCACCGTCATATCATGGAAAAAAATTTAACATATACAAAAGGCTATACTGAGCATAATTTAAAAAATTAAGTAACAAATTTATAAATTTACAATTATATTAAAACATAATTTTTATAATGTAACGAAATAGTAAAAGTAATGGCATAATTATAATTTTGAAATGTTATCGTGTATTAGTTACTTTTTGGATAGTTCTTGTATAGTTCGCGCTTTACAGTCGTTAGTAGAGAATATTATAAAAATTTATCCACATATAGACAATCTAATTTCAAGCGCAAAACAAGTTTTGTAAAATCACCAAAGCGCATAAAAAAGTTACGAACTAATTCTAGCTATATGTGGTTCTTGACTAAAAACCGCATTCTAGTAAAATAAATATATTCATACCCTCAAATCTGTTACTATAAAGTTAATTCCTGGTAAGTCTAATGTAATTAGAGGAATTTTTATAGCAGCTAATGCTACATTTATTTGAAATAATAAAATCGGTAACAATAAGAATAAGTTGTGACTTGTTCGTTGCACATCATGGAGTTCGAACAATACGTTAACAGTAGGTTTACTTTGAAATCGCAAAAAAATGCCAAAGAAGCCTACGAAATATTAAAATCAGTGTATGGTGATAATGTGGTGACTTTGAAAACTGTTTACAAGTAGTAGGAGCGATTTAAAAACGGAAATGCGTCGGTTGAAAACGAACACCGGTTGATACGTCCTTCGATCTCAAAAACAGACGAAAACGTGAAATAACAAAAATGGTTAGTTTAAACAAGCGATTGACTATTTCAGAGCTATCAAAAGAACATTTTGTACAGGTCCGTGCAAAGCATTTTAAACAATGCTAAATTTATTCCCAGACTTTTGACTGATGAACAGAAGGGATATCGTGTGTCAATCTAACACGGAATTGAAAGTTTGTCTTAATGCGACTCGCACTTCATGGCAAAAATTATAACTGAAGATGAAAGCTGGGTGTATAGCTATGACGCTGAGACAAAAAGTTGATAATGGAAAACGAGTGGCTCTCCTCTCTCTTAGAAGGCACATCGGTCAAACTCGAAAGTTAAGCTCATTACTTCTTTTTGGGCAACTGTAAACTTCGAATATTACAAGGGCGTACTGCAACGTTTGCGAAACTATGTACAAAGAAAGAGACCAGATAAATTGTTCAATGATTTCCTCCTTTGTTACAACAATGCGCCTAACTATACCTCATTTCTAACCTGCGAATTTTTCGCTGAAAAAAAAGTTCCAGTCTGCGCACATTCGCTTTACTCTCCGGTGACTTCTGGCTCTACTCAAAAATAAAAAAGAAGTCTTTCAGAAACACTTCGTGTACATCACAGTATATTCAAGTGTTAAAATTTTTACGAATATTAAAATTAGATAAGTTTCACATCGTTAAGAGTTTTTCACTTTAATTTTTCATTTCATTCATAATCTGCCCTTTATTTGATTCAGTACGGCACTACATCCTTTTCACTGCCTTCAATCGATGGGAATTTTACGTAATGTGTTAATTTCAAATATTATTTTGGAATTAGATTAACGTTGTGTTTTACTTACTCACCCTTTTGGTTGGATATTTTATATTTTGTAAGGCATTATTTTTATTGTTCCCGGCGTGTGACAGATGATCGCTCGTACCATGCAATTGCTTTATAACTTCATTTACTTCAACTTCAGTTACGTTCAACTAGTAATAATGTAGTTTTGCAATTATTTTAATTTTCTTTTCAATTATAAACTGTTTGAATTTATTGCTAGAATCATCTTTTTAATATTAAACGATAATGAGACATACAATTGATCTGTTAAAACAACAAATTGAAATTCATAATTAATTTCAGCAATACTATTAGAAACATTGAAGAAAATAATTTAGTTTATGTCGAAAATTTCGAAAAACTTGGTCACTAAATATTAACCAAAAATTATTTAATATACATAGGTTAGAACCATATATAGAATATTTAACATTTAACATTAGTTAATGAACTAGTAACTCAGTATACAAGTTTAATAGATATCTCATACACTAAAACTGACGCTTTATATCCATTTGTTGTCAGTCCAGAACAATTAGCCTACAGTCTTATTAAAACCTTTCCTCACATACAAGATTATGCATATTCTGTAGCATTAACATTAAAGAATGCTCATAAGTATTACAACATATTGGATCTATTGTCTATGTCATGATCTATTTTCACTAATTAAAATAACATTTCTTGTATTTATACTTTCTAAATTAGATTTTAAATTTTGTACAAAATTCGATGCACTATAATTAGCAACAAGCGCAAACTTTAGAGTATCAGCAGTTTTATTCAGAGTAGGTGATTTGCGACTTAATGTATTAAAGACAAAATCTGGTACTGAAAATTTTACTTTATAAAAACTCATGTTAGCATCCACTTCAATATTGCAAAATATTTTTAAAAAAATACAATAAACTTGTAATGGTGCTTAACTTTTCTTTTTTGGGCTATAAAAGGGACCCTCTTCAGTTTTTATTGTTTGTTAACGAAATACTGAACGTATTTTATTGATCCACCATTTTGCGCTTCAGTATTGGCTTAAGACTTTCAGAAGTAACAATACTCTGGCGTTGTTAGACCTTATTAACAGGAACTCCCCCCCCCTTCACACTCTTCATTTATCAGTTATTTCTTGTGACAGTTTTATCACCGAGAAGGTCAAGCAAAGAAATCACTTAAGGTGACAATACGTAAATACGTAAAATGCATACGTAAATAAACTTGTAAATGCATATATAAATGTAGATACTCTATTTTGTTCATAATGTATACATATATGTAATTGTGGAGAGATTTTACACATTGTTCTATCTAAAAATTGAAGAAAAGGGGTTTATAAATTACTATACAGTCTGTCGCAGAGAAAACGGAACTTTTTTAAAATAGTAATTGTTAGTGACGCCATCTATTTAAAAAAATATACGTCAGTAAGGTAGATCATTCATCAATGTTATGTCAAAATATCATCACATTTTCATCATTAGAAGCAGAGAAATTGCGTATAAAGTAACTGTCTGTATTTGGCATTGATCGAAAAATGAATTTTGAACAAAGAGCAATTATCAAGTTCTGTTTTAAACTCGGTAAATCGTTTACTGAAACGTTTAATTCGATGGAACAAGTGTATGGTGATCTACCATTTTGCTTCAGTATTGGCTTAAGACTTTCAGAGTAACAATACTCTGGCGTTGTTAGACCTTATTAACAGGGACTCCCCCCCCCCTCCACACTCTTCGAGTTTATTTTTTGTGATAATTTTATCGCCAAGAAGGTCAAGCAAAGAAATCACTTAAGGTGAGAATACGGGCGTTTATTTATTGTCCTACTAAGTGCAGGACGGGGCATTACAATATATCTCATAACAATTGAAACATTTACATAAGTTATTTGAGTTATTAAGCTCAGATACGTTTAAAAAATTATTTCTGGCAAATTATTAGAATATTAGATAGCAAAATAACTTATGATGAATATAATAATACTCACGGTTAAGGTGCATACGTAAATAAACTTGTAAATGCATATATAAATGTAGATACTCTATTTTGTTCATAATGTAACTGTATATATGTGAGTGTGGAGAGATTTTACATATTGTTCTATCTAAAAATTAAAGAAAAGGGGTTTATATAAATTACTATACAGTCTGTCGCAGAGAAAATGGAACTTTTTTAAAATAGTAATTGTTAGTGACGCCATCTATTTAAAAAAATATGCGTCAGTAAGGTAGATCATTCACCAATGATATGTCAAAATATCATCACATTTTCATCATTAGAAGCAGAGAAATTGCGTATAAAGTAACTGTCTGTATTTGGCATTGATCGAAAAATGAATTTTGAACAAAGAGCAATTATCAAGTTCTGTTTTAAACTCGGTAAATCGTTTACTGAAACGTTTAATTCGATGGGACAAGTGTATGGTGATGTGTGTTTATCACGTACGAGTGTAATAGTGGTATAAACAATTCAAAGAGAGTCGTACAGACATAAATAACGACGAACATCAGGGTGCAAAAAAATCTGTGGTTCCGGAAAGTAACATCGACCTTGTGCGTGAATTTATCAAAAATGAGCCAAAATCCTGCGATACGTGGGAATGGAATTAAATATTTTCAAAGATTCAAATCATCGCATTTTGACACAGCATTTGAGACTTGAGATTTGTGCAAGGTTTGTACCACACAAACTAACTGAATTCAACATTGTACAGACTTGATTGTAGACTCATAAAAGGACGAAAACTTAAAAGGTATTCTATTGTAACTGGCGATGAGACGTGTTTTTGATATAATACAGAGACCAAGCTTCAAAGCTCTGAATGGAAGCATACAAGCGAAGAAAGACCGAAAAAAAGCTTTTTCGAGAAGTGAAAAGTGAAGACGATGTTGATTTGTTTTTGTAATTCGAAAGGCGTAGTGCACAGAGTTTGTACCAATTAGTCAAACAGTCAATGCTGTATATTATCTTGGTGTTATGAAACGTCTTTTGTGGCGTATTTGTCGTGTGAGCCCTCAATATCGTGAAAATGGTAGCTTTCTAACTACAAATGGCATTTTAACCATCAACCATTCACCGTATTCACCGGATTTGGCATCCTGTGATTTCTAACTTCTCCAAACTACATTTGCCGATGAAAGGACAGCGTTATGCCAAAGTCGAAGCCATTAAAAAAGCGTCGACAGCTATCTTGAAGGACATCTCTAAAGCTGAACAAAAGTTCATTCGACACTTTAAATGACCATGCAAAACGTTGTATTGAAGCCGAAGGCGACTACTTTGAATAAAATTAATTTTACCAAAATAGTAAGCTTTTGTTTCTATTTTAAAAAAGCTCCGTTTCCTCTGAGATAGACTATGTACAATGCATGTAATCATTTTAATAAAGTTATTAGTTGGCAGGAAGTAGAAGTGTAGTTCGAACAAGTTAAAGGGCTTCTGGTTGATAATTAGTTATAAAAATTGAGAATGGTGTAAAGTCAAAGTAAAAATGAGACGATAAAATAAAGGATAAGTATTCAACAGTTAAAATTTGGAAATATTAAGGAAATAATAAGATATTTGCAATAACATCATTACTTTGACAAGTCAAATTTTAAATTATTAAGGTATATGTAAAATAATTTTATAATGTAAAAACGGAATACTTATTTTCTAAATTAAAGATAAATTTATTTCGAAATGATTAAATTCCATAAATATTTATTGATATTATCTTTTTATTTATTATTCCATGAATTTGATTGGCTGGTTGTTAATAAACTTTATTATAAGTAATAATATTCATGAATGCCGATAAAAATTTGTACTAAACAATATAATTTGAAGACTATATAATTGATAATTATTTAATACTTACATAAACTGCTAAAATCAAATATGATAAATGAAAAATTAAATTGTATATCAAGGTGTTTCAAATGAATTTATAAAATATATTAATGTGTAATAATAATTATTACTATAACAAAAAAAAACTTCATGAAAGACGTTACACATAAAACGATCAAATCTTTGATTCTTTGTTAAAATATAGCTCCGAAACATATACATTTTATAGACTATTTTTACATTATCATCAGAACACTTATTATTTAAAACTATAAGTAAACTTATCTTTCTTTCAACTTGATATTAATCCTCGCATCATAAGACGCCTTCTTAAAAATGTAGACAGCTAAAGGAAAAAGGTAAATTTTGTATTTTTTATATTCGACGAAATGTCTTCAGATATACCCACCCTTACACTGTTATGCGAAAAGATTATAAAATTATTGGCTGCCAAAATTTTGGTGGTGATAGAGAATTTCAAAAATTCACAGACCATGTAAAGTGTTAACGAGGCTTAATCAAAAAGTAGAAGCACCACGATCTTATGTTTTCGTCCCAAGGTGAAACGGACAAAAATAAACTAATTAAATTAAAGAATGTTAATGTAATAGAATTAGTTGGTAGTAGAGTTTGTTACTAAGGCGCCAATAATAGTGGCAATATACTCTGTCATTGAAGAAACAAAATGTACAATTCGAAGAGCTGTATTAGAAAAAGATGCTTCGATATCAATTGACCACTGTATGATCGACCCCATAGGTTGAAAAGCTGAGGAAACAACATGCTAACGAACGATGAGCTCTTTAAATTTCAACAGAATTAACAGAAAAGCTTCTTGGAATAATATAGATTTGTATAATACAGATGGCAAACCTATTGAGAAACAATTATGTATTGGGTTGGCAACTAAGTACTTTCGGTTTTTACTGATAGATAGCGTTACTTTATTTTTTGTATAACGTATGTTAGTGCTGTACTTTACCGTTTGTCGCGTGATACTAGTCACATTGACGTAACTTCAGAAGCAAGTAGTGCGTGATTTTTATTAAAGCTATTAGTTGTGGGTTAATTTTAAATGGAGTGGAGAAACGAACATTTTCGACATATTTTACTATTTTATTTCCGTAAAGGAAAGAAAGCTGCTGCGGCTCACGAAAAGATATGTGAAGTTTATGGTGCTAATTACTTAACAGTGCGCACGTGTCAGAATTGGTATAAAAGATTCCGTTCTGGAAATTTTTCCCTCAAAGATGAGCAACGTTCTGGTCGGCCTACTGAAGTTGATGATGACCAAATCAAAGTCATAATTGAAGAGGATCGTCATATAACTGTTCGAGAGGTTGCGGAGAGGCTACATGTGTCGCACGCAACAATTGAAAAACATTTAAAATGTCTTTGGCTAGTTAAGAAGCTTGATATTTGGGTATCTCACGAATTGAAAGAAATTCATTTAACACAAAGAATCAACTTTTGCGATATGCACCTTAGACGAAATGAAACCGACCCTTTCTTAAAAAGAATCATCACTGGTGATGAAAAATGGGTCCTGTACAGTAACATAGTTCGAAAACGATCATGGAGCAAGCACAATAAACCAGCTCAAACCACATCGAAAGCTGAATTGCATCCAAAAAGATCATGCTGTCAGTTTGGTGGGATTACAAAGGTGTTGTGTTTGCGCTGCTTCCAAGGAACCAAACGATCAATTCTGATGTTTACTGTCAACAATTAATAAAACTGTCATTAATTAATTAATAAAACTGAATTGTCAAATTGGAAAGGCGTAGTTTTCCACCAAGATAATGCAAGGTCTCACACAGCTTTGGCAACTCGTGGGAAACTATTGGAGCTTGGCTGGGAAGTGATGCCACAGCCCCCATACAGTCCTGATCTAGCACCATCTGATTACCATTTATTTCGAAGTTTGCAGAATTCTTTGAATGGTAAAACTTTCACAAATGACGATGACCTTCACTCGCACCTGGTTCAGTTTTTTGCTGATAAGGACCAGAAATTTTATGAGCGCGGAATCATGCAGCTGAAAGAAAGATGGCAAAAGGTCATTGAGCAAAATGGAAAATATATAATTGATTAAAAACTATACTTTGTTTAAAAGAAAAGTGTTTTATTTTATATTACAAAACCGAAAGTACTTAGTTGCCAATCCAATATATCCTAAGCTAACCGATTACCATAATTTGAAACCAATATTTAAAAAACGAAGGGAAAGTATGCAGCTCATATTTTTGGCAACATCTTGCTTCTTCGATGCTATTTGTATAGAAAGTTCTTAAGTTTTTCAAAATACTGCATCCAATTGTTACGTTTTAAGAAAATGTTATATGCTCACAAGACAACACAGGTAAGTGTTCCTCATCAATTTAAATGAAACTTAGTGGTTTTATAGACTGATGTAGTGTAAGAACAACGGTAACTTTTTAGCTGCCCAATCACCCGTTTTTGAGAGGTGGAGTGCTCTATCGGCAATACAACCCTTCGCTATTGGCTGTGATATCTCCAAGACGGTAAGACAAATCAGAAAAAAGTTAGGATAAATATTTCAGTGTTTTAATAGTACTAAAAGATAGTGGCAATAGTTTTCTTTTCACAATTATTGTTTACCAGCAACAACCCCCACCCCCCAAATTTATTTCAAATTTGAAAAATTGTATTTGCTAAGAAAATACAAAAGGTTATGCACAATTTATTCATATATGTTAAACATGCCAAAAAATAACTCAATTTATAGAAAAAAAACAACTAGAAAATTGTGTACCTACATATTTGATGTACACCGTGTATAAGGAATAATCTTTATTTAGTTGCAACGACACAATATATAGAGCAATATATAATATAAATCCGGGCACAAAGCACCGAATTGAAACAAAAATGAAAAGGTGAAGATTCAGATGTTCCTGATCTACCACGAAACCTTTATCAAAACTAAAATTGATGGTTGAAGAAAGGAATACCTAATTCTAACACCCACAATTAATCACTGATTCTGCAATGTATGTACAATGATAACGAAAACAATATTGCTTGACAATTACAATACCAGTGCTACATTAAATGCATTATATATTTCTAAAGGTATTATATTTCATATCGTACGTCGTTATAGGGGCAAGCAGATACCTTTGGTACTTATCTATACTAATTTATCATCCGTGGATTAATAACATTCCAGGTTAATTTTAAGTATTTGGATATCTTAAATAGAGCCTTCTCGCCTTTCCAAATGCATATATGTACATAAATAGAGCAAGAGAAGTTTAGAGTTGCAGTTCACAGTTCTACGTTTCACGATTTGATTGTGGAACAGCTATTGTTGAAGTCATCAGAATCTAAATCGCTGTTCTGAATTTGTTAGATACAACATTCCTTGCTGCAAATATGTTACACCTATAACCCGTGAAGAACCAGAGTTACGTGATGCGTTACGGGATATCATTGTAAGAGCTCAGGAGCAGGATTCCTCCGCATTTCAAATACATGTAGCACGAGAATTTGAAGACATGGCTGCTGCACATGAACCGCAATTCGTTGAACCAAGAAGTGAATATGAAGATTACGAAAATACAGATTGTGTTCTCAAGAAGAATGTAGTGTGATTGATATTGAAAAGAAAATGCGAGCTGTTGAGTTTTGACAAAGTGGAAAAGTTAAGCGACGTTCATTGGAATCAGTGCAACATAAGTTTAGAAAGATAATATGTCTAGATTTCACTCACGCTTTTAAGGAAAGGGTTCTAAATTTAGTACATAAACATATTTCCTACACTTTTGTACATCAATACTAATAATAGAATTTATATCTTTGACGTCCACTTTTTTACAGGTAAAATCAACTAGGCAACTTATAAGGTGGGAAGCAAGTGTTAACCGGGGAGGTACTAATAAGGACCAAAGTATATACATTACGAAGTATGTTGTAAAATTTAAAGATGCGCTGGACAGCGGAAATATTATCCACGACATAGACCTTCGGAGATGGGCGCTGCTAGCAAAATATGAAATCGACTATTCTTCATTTAAGGTAAGCCATTTCAGAAAAGTACATAGAATTATTTCTCGTAAAATAAAGTATATCATACGATCCATTCACAACGATGTTGACGAATTACGTTTCACAGCCGAGAGATGTGTTAATGAAATTAAACCAAAAATTAGCAACGTTGGACAGGACGTTTATAATGCAGACAAGAGTGGTTTTAATTTAGAGATACATTCAGGTCGAACCTTATTCGACAAGTGAACAAAAACAATGGTAGCTGTAGTGCAATCATTATCCTCTATTACGCATAGTTACACAATTATGCCAACAATCTCATCAAACGGCTGACTATTTTCTCCTCTCTTTCTTGTGTTAAAAGAAACAACAGGTTACTTTGGACCGAATGTGCAAAAACACTTTTTAGGCCTATTAATGTGTATATATATATATATATATATATATATATATATATATATATATATATATATGCATCACAATCAGGGAAACTGACCTCGCAGTATTTTAACCCTACGATGCATACCCAACTTTTTCTACGAGAACACACACCCGGGATACGTTTGTACCTACTATCTTATTTTGGGGTTTTCCAATGTTTAAATAATTCAATTTCATTTTTTTGATGTACGTATATATATATAAATGTATGTATATATATATATATATATATATATATATATATAAATTTTACAAATGTTTTGGTTTCATGCAAATATTCTACCTGGCTCAGGAGATATAGGCAAAAACGTCCCGGGCATGGGATAGGCAATTGCTGTTTTTAATATTACTGACGAATACAGAACAAAATTTATATGTACATATATATACATATATTACAAATGTTCTAGTTTTTGTTTCATGCAAATCTTCTACCTGGCTCAAGAGATATAGGCAAAAAATATTTTTGTTCGTTAAATGTGTAGACTAACATGAAACAAGGATTTCAACGTTTAAAGCGTTGGTATACTACCTGCGTACAGGCAGCTGTTATGTGAGTGCCAAATTTAAGTAGAAAATTGTTTTTGCATATGCTGTTATTTCAGATGCTGGTTATTTACATCTTTATTATTATTTTGGTGCTCAAAAGTATAAGACGTGGAAATATAAAACTTAACCCTCCGTTACTATCGTCTGAGTGGATTCCACCCAAAAGGCTGAACTTTTAAGTAAACTATATAATTTTCTATGAAAATCGTCCCTTTATTATAATGTTATCCACCTTTGAATGGTTTTTTATGTTTAGAAGTACATTCCACTACATTAATCCGAGATTATATTTATATAAAATTTATTTTAAAAAGAGCTTGGGTGGTTTACACCCGCGATAGTAATAGCGTTTCATTTTTTTGGGTGTTTTATACCCATTGATAGTAACCTTGTACATAGTTTTAGCGATTACTTTGCAACTTATTCGACGATTTTTGGGTTTAGAAAGAAAAGTACGATTTTATCGTACATTCCAAAAGAGCTTGGGTGGTTTACACCCGCGATAGTAATAGCGTTTCATTTTTTTGGGTGTTTTATACCCATTGATATTAACCTTGTACATAGTTTTAGCGATTACTTTGCAACTTATTCGACGTTTTTTGGGTTTAGAAAGAAAAGTAAGATTTTATCGTACATTCCAAAAAAAATAAGTGTGTTTTATTGCTCTCTACCATGCATAGAGATGGTAAGCTGCTAGATGTTCCAAAGTGTTTCCCGAAATAATTGAGTTTTATAACAAAACCAAAGGAGGTGTCGATACGAGTGACCAGTTATGTTCTACATATAACGTAGCCAGAAATTGTAATCGCTGGCCTCTGGTAATATTCTACTCTTTGCTGAATGTGGCTGCCATAAATGCACGCATTGTTTTGTTGCGCACTCAAAATCCACCACTAAAATACAAAAAGCGTTCACCTTTCATCAAGGATTTGGCGTTTAGGCTTATTACGCCACATATGGAAAAACGTAGCACAAATTAAGACATTGCCAACTAATATCAAAATAAGCTGCCAAAAATTTACCAAACAACTTTCATATCACCACCAGCCAAAAAACTTAATCAGAGCCGTTGTCAGGTATGCGGTAATAAAAAGGACCGTAAAACAAAAACAACATGCTGCAAGTGCGACATTTTTATTTGTAAAAGTCACAGTTACCCACTGTGTACTAATTGTTATCAATCAACACATTCAGAATTGACAAACAACTGCGAAAACCATGATGATGTGTTTGATGGATTTGATGAGTGACTACAATTTTGTTGGTACTTAGTTCAATTTTTACGCAAAATTTTACTTTGTTTCCAAAAATATTATTAAATAACTTTATTTTCTTTATCTTTTTAGCTTTCGAATTCAGTAATCCGCAGAGGATTTGCTTAAAAAGTTTTTTAATTATCACTAGAATTACATAATCCATTTAATATAATTTTTTTGTTTCCCTTTTTTAATGAAATGTTAATAAACAACATATAAGTTGAAATAAAATAATAGATTTATGACTAAAACTAAATTTGTTCGGTATTTTAGTGCTCCTTACTTCAAAAAATTACATTATATGAATATTTGAATTTGGCAGTTAAGAAACGCAGACACTTTAAACGCATGGGTGGGTTACACCCAATTATAGTAACGCAGTAAGTGAAATATACTATAGTGATGAAGGGTTAATAGTTAAAAAAAAAAAATTTGCAATTCGAAAATGGCTTCAAGAAGAAATAATTTTCTATCATCAGAACAATACAGAAGGTAAGCTATAATATAATCAAAAATTTAAGCATATACGAAACTTTTTGCTTTTGCAGACTAACTAACGAACAGCGAGAGTCATATTTACAGTCTCTATTTGATGAAGTCTGTGATGATGATGATGTTACCTATGCATCTGAGACGGAAAATGAACAAGACATTCAGTTGAATGAAGTTCCACAATCTGATGTTGAAGACGATCTCGAAATTGAGAAATGTGAAGAAGCAGATTTAGCTTACAATGTCGACTCTGATGATGAAGAGCATGAAGTGGATGATGAAGATATACCACTTTCTGTAAGCAGTGAAAAATTTATAACACGTGATGGTACTGAGTGGAAGAAACAACCAAACATCCATCGTCAAGTTCTTCGCCAGAGTATTGTAAGAGAACGGTGCGGTCCATCTAGGAGCACCGAAATGATGCCAATAGAAAATACATTCAAATGTTTTATGAGCTTGAAAATGGCGGATATAATTACGCGTCACACAAACAAAAAAGCAAAAGCAGCGTATAATGCTTACAACACAAGGCACCCCGATGCAATTCCTAAGTCGTGGAAGCCACTGAATGTAGCAGAGTTGTATGCATTTTTCGGCATACTTATGACAGGCGCAAACCATAGCAATTCAGAAAGTGTGCGAGATTTGTGGAATGTCAAAAGTTATCCTCTATATCGCGCCACGATGGGAGTCAACCGTTTTTGTTCAGTATTGTGATTTATAAGGTTTGACGACGCAAATACCAGAGCTGCACGCGCACAAACAGATAAAGCAGCACCGATCACTGAGTTGTGGCTAATAATGAATGCCAATCTTCATGCACACTACAAGCCCAGTGAAAACTTAACAATTGATGAACAATTATTTCCTTTCCGTGGGCGCACACGGTTTACACAATATATACCATCAAAACCTGCTAAATATGGTATCAAAGTTTGGTGGATTTGCGACGCCAAAAATGCATATCCAATGCACGGTCAAATTTATACTGGCCAAGCAGTCTGGAAGGGAAACGAACCAAGGGGAACGAGTTGTGAAAGATTTGGCTAGCAGATTCAAAGGAAGTGGAAGAAATATTACAATGGACAATTTTTTCACGACGTTGCCAGTTGCAGAACTTCTTCTCACCTGGAACCTAACAATCGTAGGAACTTTGCGCAAAAACAAAAAGTATATTCCTGCGAAAATGAAGGCGTACAAGGACAGGCCAATTGGTTCATCATTATTCGGCTTCAGAAAAAATATAACGATGTGCTCTTACGTTCCACGAAAAAATAAATCAGTGACGCTTCTTTCGTCAATGCACTACGGCGGCGATATAGCTGAGGGTGGGAAGCCTGAAATCATTGAATTTTATAATATGACCAAGGGTGGCGTTGATAAAATGGACCAAATGTTGAGCGAATATCCTACACAACGACAGACGAAGCGTTGGCCATTGTCATTATTTTTCATCATGTTGGACATAACGGCTCTTGCAGCGTATATAGTATATCAAATGAACAACCCCATGCTGCCTGCTAAATCAAACAGTCGTAAACAGTTCCTTCGCAGCTTGGTTGAAGCATTATGTATGCCAATTATTGAAGAACGTGCACTAAATCGGCAAGTCACACGAAATTTCTCGACTAAAATAGCGATTGGGTCGTATTTCAACCGACCGCTGGAATCAATTTTGAACGCGGAACCATCAACATCTGCCGCAGCCCGCACGCCCAAACGTATCAGTGGTTCCTGCTATTTATGTTATGCCCAAGAAGCAAAACAGCGTAAAAAAACCCGAAAGGTGTGCGGCAAATGTAAGAAGCCAATGTGTCTTGACCATTCAATCACCAATACCGACTGCATAATATGCAACAATAATTCATATTTATAATATATAATTTAGTACTTTTCATTTTTAAAATAAAATAATATAATTTAAACATACTTTAAAATTGTTTGTTGCCTTTTATTTTGACATAAACTGGTGTGGTACAAACGTATCCCGGGTGTGTGTTTACGTAGGTGTCGACTTTGGAAGCTCGTAGCTCCTAAGCCACCGATCCAAATTGGATCAAATAACCTTTAAACGATTAAAAATCTTTTATATTTCATAGATCCAAAATCTCTGTGCCCTAGCTTTAGTTGTTTCTGAGTTAGAGCACTGCAAACTTGCAAGTGGATACATTTGTACCCGGGTGTGCGTTCTAGGATTAAAGATTGATTTACAGATGTCTTCCTACCAAATACTCAAGCAGAAAGTATCTTATTATTGGATTCGTGGAGTGGGCATTGTCCGAGTGATATTAAAAATTTAGTACCAGCGAACAAACAAGTCAATATTTTCACAATTCCTAAGAACAATTTCAATGGTACAACCTCTAGAGGTTTACGGTTTTAGACTATATATATATACCTGCACTCATGAGCCTGCGCATTCCCAGACCATCGGGACTGGACTCACCACAAACGCCCAACCGACCGGCCACTCACAAGGAGACCGAAGAGAAGATACGTGGATCCCCGAAGGTGGTAGTTCTACAGAACATCACAATAAGGCCACCGGATTCATGATATGCATCCCATCACATTGTATTACCTTATGTATTGTAATCATATGTATTGTATATCACTCATAATATTATTAGAAACCCCACGGCTGGGTAATAGCGTAAGCCGAAATGACATGTAAATATAAAAGACCAATAAAGTTTTAAAAAAATATATATATATATATACTATAGAACATTTAGAACCACTTCTAAAAAAATATGTATATGACTCCCAAATTATCCAAGAAGTGACTAGGAAGAACCAAGTGTACTGGCATCGTAAAACACATTTTAGGAAAAGTAGAAAGTCTAGAGATAATTGACCAGTTAAAAGAAAATTTTTATCAATCTTGATCGACGAGAGTACAGATATTGCAGACAAAAATCTATGTCTTTTGGTATGCATTACAATTTGATTCAAGTATTGCAATACAAAATTTCATTTATAATTTCAGGTAAGATGCAAAAACATTAATTCTAGTAAAATTAGCACTAGCCTGCTAGAATTAATAGAAGTGGATGCAACAGATTGTTCAGCAGAAAAATTATACCAGGAGATTACAAGCTGTTTAGAAAATAAAGGCTTACGTGGCTTCAGACGCCTGTAATGGTTGGAAGAAATAATTCCGTATTCTCGAAATTACAAAATCGGGTACCACATTTGGTTAAATTACGATGCATTTGTCATAGCAGTGCACTAGTAGCTAGTAGAGCCTGTCAGGAACTACCCGACTCGCCTGAAGAACTTTTAAGAAGTATTTCTACTTACATGTTAGGTAGTTCGAGGCGTTGTGCAATCCTAAATGAATTTCAAGAGTACTTTTACTTAGAAAAGAAAAAAATTCTTAAACTGTGCGCAACAAGATGGCTTTGCATGCACGAATGTGTAAACAGAATTAATGATAATTGGAATGCACTGGTAGAGTTCTTTAAACTAGCAGCATTTGAGGATGGTCTTAAATCATCCACCGATATTTTACAAAATATGCTAGATCAATAAAGTATATTTTTTTTTGTTATATGCATTGCAATATTTTAATGCATTTAATGCCCTTCTTCAAAGCCGTGATATTTTAATCCACCAATTATATGGACGAAGTTGCACTATATTACGGCAAATTAGCAGTAATTATATATTACCGGAACATGTTCATAACGCTCATGAATTAAACTTGAGCAATCCACGGTTTTTTGTTGTTCTAGAAAACGTTAATTTAGGTCAAAATGCAACTAACATATTAGTTAATTTACCTGAAGAATCCAAGCTACAGGTTAGGAGATCCTGCTTGCGATTTTATATAAAAGCTGCCGAAGAAATCAAAAATAGAATGCCCTTCAATCCAATTTTTAAACAATTTAAGTTTTTAACACCAGCTGTAGCAGTGAATGCAAATGCAAGGGATGAATCACTAAGTAATTTAAATGTTATTTGCAATCAATTTTCAAATTTAGTTGACAAAAACAAAATAAACATTCAGTGGAAAATTTTGCCAGTTAGTTTTAGCCAGCAAGAAAAAGAAAAATTTCTTACCATGAGTGTAAGTGATTTTTGGCATGAAATATCAATAGCTAAAGATCACGATGAGAAATTCTTGTTTGCAGAACTGTCAAAACTGGCCAATATTATATTGGTTATGCCGCATTTAAATGCGGAAGCTGAGAGAATATTTTCCATGTTCACTGATAGGTTGTCTGCAGACACTTTAAATGCTATGACAGTATTTCGCAGTGCAATGCAAAATAAAAATTTAAATTGTACTACTTTCAATGTTTCCTCGAAACATATAAACTTACATAATAGTGCTAATATATACATATGAGTACATTTTTATATACTTTTTTACATACATATTTTCAATAAAATATATAAATTATTAATATTACTGTAATTTTATTGTTTTTTCCTTTCTTTGGGATTTTTGTGTTTCAGATGGGATATTTCATCGCTTTCCGTGAGATGTTTAGTTTTTAGATCTGGCAACACTGCTCATATCATTTCACTTTCAGTTGGTATCGTGGAACCATGGACGCTAGACCAGCGTATATTCGAGTGTAATTGTTTTGTTAGGAATGAGTCTGTGACTGTGGTTCAAGTTGGTATCGTGGAACCATGGACGCTAGACCAGCGTATATTCGAGTGTAATTGTTTTGTTAGGAATGAATCTGTGACTGTGGTTCAGAGTGAGTTAAACAGCAGATTTAATATTAATTAAAATGACTCTGCTCCCGTACGTGACACAATCTTACGTTGGGTTTATAATATCTTCAAATAGGAGGCTAAATAATGAAAAAACCGACTAACCCGCAACGTACTGTGCGTACTCCATAGAACGTTCAAAGAGTCAGACAAGGGATACTACGAAGTCCACGCCCCTCTGCTCAGAGTCATAGAGAGAGCACTATACTCATTTACTACTGTACTACTCATTTTGCATGGTAAATTAGATTTTCACCTACACAAGATGGTGGTTATGCTAGAATTGAATGAAAAGGATTATGCCTAACGATTGAATTTTGCACAAGAAATGCTGCACTTTATGAGGAGAATAAAAACATATTGATGGCAATGAGTAATGAAGCCCATTTCCAACTTAATGGGGTCATCAGTAGACAAAATAATCGATATTAGACTACAGAAAATCCACAGTTACGCGAAGAACCGCTATAAGGTAACAGTTAGGTACACGGTGGGAAAGTTTGGCGTCATCGATTCCTATTTTCTTGAACAAGACGGGTTACCGTTACGGTGGCATCTGAACGTTGCATTAAAATGGTGGACGCCTGTTTCATCTCTGAATTACAATGAAGAGATGTGAATCGTTAACATTTGTCGTTTCAGCAAGATGGGGCCACGGCACACACCTCCGAGCCTTAATGTCTGTTCTTTGTCCCCCGTTTCCCAGCCGTCTCATTTCGAGATTTGGTAGCGTTTCATGGCCTCGTCGATACCCTGACCTGTTCACATGTGATTTCTTTCTATGGGCGTACTTCAAGTCACGTACCAAAAAGAGCAAGCTTCGTACGTTAGATGAACTGAAAGAAGAGATCTATCGACAAATCATTCAAATCAATAGACACGTGCAATAGTGAAGGCCAATTTTCGTGAACGCCTTCAACAATGCGTCAACAAAAATGGACATCACATGAGAGATGTAATTATCTGTTTATGATTATTATGAAATAGTATATTCTTACATATGTTGTTCTACCTATAAATTTTTAAGTAGAAACTAACGATTTTATTATTTCAAAAACACTTGGTTCTCGTGCCTCATCCAGTGTATTTAATCATTCTATACTTTTAAAAATTTACCGATTCTGACGATTATCTTATTTAAGACACGTGCAATCTAAATAAGTACTTAAGACCAGACTGCATAAGAGAAAAAATTAATGAAGTCAGCGTTTATGCGCTGAAATATATGCACTAAATTATACATAGATAAAACGTACTCAGTGTGTATGTTTCAAATTTTTCATATTTTTATTTTATATATATACGTTTTTCAATTTTACGAAAAATTGTATCAATTATTGTTAGATATATACAGGTGGTACAAAAGAAACGAATAGATTTGAAAAATTTTGAAGTTCCTTAATTTTTATCTCACCTAAATTTTTTCTTTCCTCTTTTTAAGCTTATAGAGAAGATACATAACATTAATTACAGAAGGATACAAAATTGCGCAGCAAATGAAAATCATAGAATTGAAATTTAAAGAATATTCGATAATAGAAAGTTAACGAGTATACTTTTGCCATTTCGATGTACTAAATCCGCCTTCCATTTCTAGATTAGAGGTCTACTTGGACGTTTTCGGCAAGAGGATTTGGTAAAGTATTTACTAAATCTGGAAAAATACCTTCGGCCAGAAGTGAAGACAATATTCAGTGAACAAAAAAAAATATTGAAAAGTCAAAGTCATCAACACGAAGACATTCTGTTCAGTTAAATATTATTCGGATATCACAGCGAATATTACAGAGAGATTTAAGACATCCCATACAAAATTCAACATTGAGAGCACGTGTAGACTATATGGAGCACATTTATACGTAAAAATGTATTAGATTATTCAAGCTTGTTTTTAAAAGCCTATATTCACTGTTAACCAACATTTTCGACAATGTTCGTAAGATTTGTCGTGACACACACGCGCTATATTTCACTAGTCAGGGACTGTTTTGTAATGCCATATTGCAACGTATCGAAGTTGAATTGTAGAAATAGGAGCTACTGATAAATGTAGACATAAATGTAGAAAAATATTTGAGGTAGGTTAATACAAACTGCTCTAAGATATGCCAAAACTAATAAAAGATATTTAAAAAACAATTCATATGAATTGGCCATGTCGCAAAATTTATCATTCAGTTGTTTTTGTTGATTACCAGATATTGGAATTGATAATTTGATATTTTAACAGCCGTGGACGATTCAAAAATTGGCTACTTTTAGAAGTCAATATCGAGTATCCAGGATTGTTTCTTTGAATGAGGACTTACTTTTGCTTATCGAAAACATTGTTTCTCCAACTTGTAAATTCAATAATAAAAAACTTATTACAAATTTATTAAACAGAAGTATGTACGTCGTACATTACAGAAACTTAAAACGGCCTTTGATTAATGGACTCGAAATTATCAAAATCGCGTTTTATAATTTAAATAGGCAGAAATGTCACAAAAATATATCGATTCATATACCAGCAGTAGAGGGACTCGATTCTCGAACCTCCTCATTGACCTTGACCACAATGCATGTTGGAACGTTCAAGGTCAACGAGGAGATTCTTCAATGTCAATGTCATTTCAATGTCGAGGTCGTTCCAATGTCAAAGTCACTTCAAGGTCACGGTCGTCTCAATGTCAAGGTCAGTTCAAAGTCAAGGTCGTTTCAATGTCAAGGTCACTTCAAAGTCATGGGCACTTCAATGCCAAGGTCGCTTCAAGGTCGAGGTCGTTTCAATGTCAAGATAAGGTAGTCAAGCTAATGTCGCTTTTCGATAAGAAGTTTATAAACCGGTGCTAATTTTATTTCTATAACAGTTTAAGTTAGTGATATAAGTGAAAATGGGTGTTGTATTAAGAAAGGAACATAATTTCGAATTATTAGATAGAATTTACGCTTTAGAAATGATTGGAATAGAGGATAGTGATGATGATGGTGATGTTCTGGAACTTAGTATGGTAGAAAGCATTATTGATATGGAAGATAATACAGAATATGAAGAAGAAAGTAGTGATGATGTAGGAGAAATGATCGAAACATAAAAGTAGTCCCCGAGGATATCGTCTTCTACAGAAAATATTTGTATTACCATCAAGAAGAACACTTGGACAGCTCTTGACCAAAATCTCTTTTGCTCCAGGGATAAATTCAAGAATATTTGATCACTTGAAATCAGTGGTGTCAACATTGTCTGAGAAAAGTAAGTACTGCACAATACTTTTCGATGAAGTATCTTTGCAACCAGGTTTGGCCTATTCGAAGCACGGAGATGCAATTGAAGGCTTCCAAAATTTTGGAGATGTTCGTGACTTGAAAATTGTTGACCACGCATTGGTATTTTTAGCACAAGGCATTTATACAAATTGGAAGCAGCCATTAGCTTTTATGTTCTGCGAATCAGCAACCAACAGCGCACAACTTGCAACACTTCTGAAAAAGGTAATTCGTGCAGTACTATCTACGGGATTAATTCCTATGGCAACTGTATGCGACCAAGCTTCACAAAACCAAGCGGCTATAAATTCTTTAATGGAGGAAACCCGGCAGAGCTATCGTCATAAAAATGAGGGTTATAAAAAGTTTGGGTTTGAAGTGGACAACGTGGAAATAGTCCCCATGTATGACTACCCACCTTTAATTAAATGTGTAAGAAATAATTTTATTTCAAAGGACATTATTTTCACAGGCAAAGAAGGTATTCTAAAACGAGCATGCTGGAAGCACCTCATACAGTTGTATGAAATGGATTGTGGACGATTGCAGTCGAGAGTATGTCCAAAACTAACAGACGCTCATATATATCCGGACAAGATCAAAAAAATGAAGGTAAAATGCTGCACACAAGCTATGAGCAGATCCGTTGGAGTGATGATGTGTTTTCTCGCTGAAAATCGTACGTTAACATGATCTAAAGTTATAAATAAATATATTTAGCATCACTTCAATTTCAGATATGCCACCATTTGAGGAAGCCCTAGGAACAGCCGAAGCCATACTTTTTTTCGACGAATTATTCGATTCATTTAACGGTGTGTCTCTCAATTCGTCATCGCAAAAGAATTTGCGATGTAGGCTTACTGTAAAATCTCCACATTTGGATTTTTGGGCTTCTGCAAAAAGAGTATTGAATTCAATGCAGTTTGAATGCAGTAAAACAAAAAAAATTACTCGCCCACCTACAATAAAGAATTGGGTGCACACCATATGCGCTATTGAATACCTTTGGCAGAGATTTCAAGAAAAAGGATTTACGTATCTAATACCACATAATCTAAATCAAGACGCAATTGAAAATTTTTTTAGTTTAATTAGAAGCCACGGTGTTAGAAACGTAAATCCCACTCCAACTGCATTTATATTCTCTTTTAAGGCTTTAGTAATCAATAACTTCATGTCATCAAAATCTGTGAGCTCAAATTGCGAGAACAACTTGTCAGATGCAGGTTTAGATAATTTTAAGGCTTTTCTTACAAGCTTCAATACAGTGCAGGATATCCCGGTGCAACCTACTTTGGATGCAATTGTATCCCTCCAAACCGATACTGCTAATGAACTTGCTACTTATGCAAAAGTATATGTTTCAGGATACTTAGCTAAAAAAATTGTTGCAATAACAAATAAATGTGCGACATGCATCAGCAATTTTACAACTACCGACATTTTGCCTGAGCATGTTTTAATCACAATAAGGCAAAACTGTAATAAACGACTATTGCTGCCGACATCACATTTCATTGCCTTATTTAATATTTGTACTGATATAATTTGCAAAAATCTACCACGTTTGTGCTTACAACACAATTTACGCGGCAATCTGAAACTGTTGATGGAACGTGATGTACATTTTAGCAGATTATCATGCACAGAACACCCACACATAAAGAACACATTCTTAGACCATTTGATTCATTTTTCAATTTTTTCGTGGGTCAACGAAATTAATCGAATTTTAAATGGGACTAATTCTAAGTTTAATCCGCACAAAAGCTCTGACAAAATTAAGGCAATAGCTCACAATTATCGGCTGAAGCATAAATAATCTCTGTTGATCTTCTCTGTTAATATATATGAACGAAAGGAAGGGTACTACTTAATTTACTAAATATTTGCCATTCTAAAATCTTGTGGAAGATAGCTTTTTAGGTGGTTACAATTGTATTGTCACTGAAATTTATTCTTATTACCACACGGATACTCTAATCAAAATTGTGTAAAACAGTTTTAGTTTCAAAATATGCTTAATTAACTTTTGCATTTTGTACATGTACGAAATGTTCTAAGCAATCAGTTGGTTGTTCCAATATTTATAAAAAGGAGTCGTGTACATGCGTATCAGTTTGTTATAATTTATACTTGTACAACTACTTATGTATATACTCTCTTATAACTCAATGTATGTAAAATACATTCATTTTCGTAGTCTATTATTGTACAGGTATTTATGTATGTAATTGCATTTTTGATTATGTAATTTTACGGCTTTCTTATAACCCAATGTATGTAAAATGACATTAATTTTTGTGATCTATTATTACCATATAGATACATCCATATTGTTGTGTAATATAGACAGTTTTACTTGAAATATTGGCTTTATTTACTTTTCCAGAATTTCATTATACTTCATACAACAACAATCAGTTGTTCCGATTTTTATTAAAAGAAGTCGTATGCGTGCTTATACCGCAACGTACTACTTTTAATAAAAATCGTAACACCGAATTATGTGCAAATTAATATATCTAAGAAACACTATGATCCATTTAAATATCGCGCGTCTAGTTTTAGTCCCCGGTATACAAGAGTGCGCAGAACATTATTCCATCTCCACTTACACGTGATACCATTCTATTCGGTTATTCTATGATCGAGGGCACTTGAGCGATAACTCTGCAAAAGGTTGGGCGTATATAATCGACCCGCTTCGATTTCTTATAATCAAATGTGTATCTGATCATAACATAATTCGCTATAATTAGCAAATCATCTTCAGAGCCCGTTACCATCCACAGGGCTTCTTCTAATACCGGGGTCTAGGTACCTGCATACATATGTTAAATATCGACGAAACATCATAGCAGCCAACGTTACTCTTCCGCAGATATTACCGATCTCTGACGGAATTTCATTCAGCTTGTAGCAGGTTCTAAACCACCCGGGATTTGCACCTCGACGCAGGATACGTTAAGTGTTCAGATTTCACTGAACAAAGTGTATTTATCATTCAGGAATATCCTGAATAATATTATTTCCATTTTGTGCATTTATTTTATTATTGTATATTTACATAGGTTCAATACCGTAAGTTTTAATCACTGGAAAACCCGCAGTTTATCATAATGCTAGTACAATAATTATAATGATCGCCGATAGTAATCTTTGTTCTGAATTCATTATGTATTACAAGGGTCGAACCTTTATTATTTATAATGCATTTCAGATTGTTCGCAATAGGTGAAAGGCGGATTATAAGTAATCCCTTTTTCTTTTATATAGAATTTACAATTTAGTTATAGCAAGTAATTACATTCCTTCTAGGAACTATTTTGTAAACGTGCCTTTATCTATATTATTATACTTAAGGGCTCGTCTAGAATTGTTTTCATTATTGTTGGCTTGAATAACTAAGTTCAGTTCTACAACAACTGTCGTACAGGCTGTACAAGTTCTCCACGTTCCGATTTAGCGTACGTGTAAATATACAACACAAATAAAAGTTAGATCGAAATAAATAGTATAAGTGTTTAATCTGTCTTTTATTTAAAGTAAAAAAAAGTGAAAACCCAGCGCCGCAATTCTAAACATTAAGTAACCTCTAAATTTTCTTTATTATATCTCGACACTTGTAAAAAACTCACGGAGTGGGTACATATAAAGAAAAAGAATCAGGCGTCGTCGTTGTATGTAAATTTAATCAATCTAAGGAAATTAGCATATGGGAAATGTATTAATTTAAAAATCCGATTCAAGTAGATTTAATCAGATTAAGAAACTATATGTGGGAAATATTAACTCAATGTACTAGTTAATGAAAATTTGTCCAATTACAGAATTGGCCCAATGTAAACTCAATATATACTCAATGACATTAGAATTGTTACACCTAGAAGGAACAATTTCCTGGAATTGTGCTTTTGACAACAGAATGACTATATTGACAGCTTGTTATGATAACAATTGTATCGTTTTATGTTTGACAGTTTTTGCAAAAAAAAAGTTTTTTCTTTTATTGAGTTGTTAAGAAAACGGTTTATCAGAGCTGATAAGTACAAGTTTTTTTTTTTCAGTTATTGTCTTCGCCTACTTCTGTTAAGCGTAACAAAATGCCTCCAATTCGAAGGCATCAACAATATCACCATCTTAGTGATTTTGACAGAGGTAGAATTGTTGCTTTTAGAGAAGTCGGTTTGGCCTACCGCGAAATTACCCGCCGTGTTGGTTCCACTGCAATGACGGTAATGCGTGTGTGTAGGGTGTGGACAGAAGAAGGTAGAGGAACACGAAACAGACCAACAGGTCAACCGAGGCGTACCGCAGAGCGTCAAGACAGGCACTTCAGACTACTAGCTCTGCGAGACCGTTTTGCTACTACGCGCCAACTCTGTGACCAATGGTTTGGTGTAGAAGGTCGCATTGTCAGTATGCGAACATTATATCGCCGCATTCGAGCTTTTGGACTTGCTTCATACCGTCCACGATTAGTCCTTACTTTGACTGCAGAACATCGTCGTCAACGTTTGGACTGGTGCAGAGAACGGCAGCTTTGGGAAGCAGAATGGCATAATGTCGTATTCAGCGACGAATCGCGATTCTGCCTAGGCATGCATGATTGCCGTCAGAGGGTAAGACGCCGTCGTGGAGAGCGACGTGATATTGGATTTGCTGTTGAGAAGCATGTGTACAGGACTGTTGGAATAATGGTTTGGGGGGCTATTGCATATGGAAGCCGATCACCTCTTCTGTTTATTCGGGGCAGTATGACAGCTGCGCGTTATGTTGATGACGTCCTACAAACCACTTTATTGCCTTATCTAGATGGCCGTCCACACGTCCTTTTTCCGCAAGACAACGCGCGTCCACATATTGCACGTCGTACTATGGACTTTCTACGAGAAGCTGGCGTTAATGTTTTGCCGTGGCCACCCCGTTCACCGGATTTAAATCCCATCGAACATGTGTGGGACATAATGGGGAGAAGACTGAGCAATTTGAACCATCCTCCACAAACTCTGGCACAGTTAATCCACCAAGTTCAAGTTGCTTGGAACGAGGTGCCACAAGCAGACATCGACCATCTTATTTTGTCGATGCCTAGACGTGTACAGGAGTGTCTACAGCTACGGGGTCGCCAAACACATTATTGATTTTTTTTCAAATTAATGTTAATAAAATTTCTTGGAAATCTGATCGTTTCATTCTTGACTTGAGCTTATCACATTACCAAAAAATCACGTCCAGGAAACTATTCCTTCTAGGTGTAACACTTCTAATGTCATTGAGTATATATATATATACATATATATATATATATCGGGATCGCTGAAATTTGAATATCATTTAGTTGCTAAGATATTTATTTCCTTTTTGTTATATTAGACATCGTTACTTATATATATATTAAACTTTCAGTGTTGCAAGAGAAAGAAATTTGAATAAATAATGGAATTGTTAAGTGTAAATATACTGGGTGTTTGAATCCATAACTTACCCGTCGTAACTGTGGGGATTCTAGGCAACTCACAGGCCAATAGAGCTATGGCCTGTGAGAAATCAAACGATTAATACATCTGCCATAAATTCGCTCTTGGCGCCCTTTTCTTTTTGTAATTTTAAAACTAAAAACTAAATCTGAACTTGCGAACCACGACCTCCGCGATAGCTAGCTGGCATCGTTCGGTTGCTGCCCAGAAATACTTAAGCTCCCCCGAGCGGTCGTTCGCGACCCGCAGCAAATTGCTTTTGTGCGAATCGGCATATAGCAACCTACGTATAGGAGTTATTACACGAGAATTACAGGAGTTACTTGCAGTATAGGATATGAAACATACCAGGCCATTCTGCCAAATTATCAGCCAGTGTGTGTGACGTCTGATACTAGTCCCAGCAGTCATTTCTGCAAAGGTGAACATTGCGAAAAATAAAATATATTGATTACTGTAAGCGGAGGTCCATAGTTAGCATTCAGTTAATTTTGTTTTATTATTCAAGAGCGCATAATTAGTGAATGCACGAATCAACGCATTTGGTGAAAGAAGATCCGAAGACTACCTGTTTTAAAACGAGATAAGTGCATAAACACATATGAAAGACAATATAAGGCATATGTAGGCAACAACCGGCCCGCTGTAAGATTTGATCCGGAACGCGAGACATTTTGAAAAACCCAATTAAAAAAAAATATTACACTACTTACTCATACGCACGGAATCAAGTGAGCGAGCAAGCCGAGTGGTGGCGATCATCAAAGAGTGGGGCGGCGCAACAAAAGATTATTGCTTTTCAATTATTCTACACTGGACGATTCTATAGTTTATTCCATTTAAGAATACAGTGCTTATTTAGATAGGGAATCGTAATTTTTGTTGCCGATTGACCAATACAAAAGGTAAATTTACATTACTTAATTATTCCGTAAATCGAAGGTAATATTGGTTGCCTATGTTTGTTTACGTTTTTGTATTGACAGTTTTCGTATTACGAGTGTTGGCGTTGAATAGTATTTTCTTTGGTATTTTCGAAATAATAGACATATTAAATAGCTGTTATAAATCAGTTCTTCTTAGAACTATATAGTTTGGTACTATTATATTTTAATGCCATTATGTGTGAATCATCGGATCATATGCATTCTGTCGAGGATCCGGAAACTCCTGAAATGCCAGGTCCTTCAGGAATTTGTAAAAAGCCTAAAGGGAAAGTAATTCACAGTGGGCAGAAGCAAATAATATATATTTCAAATACCACAATCAAGGTATGTCAAAAACCAAAGTGTAAGGTTGACGGTGATGGATCTTGGTGTCTCTGAGTCAACAGTATGGAAAACTGTTTCTGAAATAGAATAAAGGGAATTGTTGCATCACCACCAAAAAAAGCGAAATCGAGAAAATATTGTTATTAAGTTGGATGAAGATGAGAAGAAAACAATTCGTCGCATTGTTCATGGCTTTTTTCTAAGAAATAAGCAACCAATTTTAAATGAAATAGTTCAGGTATTAAATATATTTAGTAAAATGTTATATTATATATATATGCATGAATAAAAAAATTACAGGCTGTGAAAAAAATGAAATGCTACCACCTATTAGTCAAACAAATCTCTGGAGAGTTATGAAAAATATGGGGTTCGTTTGGGAAAAAAGAGATAGAAATCATATGTTAATAGAAAAATCTGATATTGTTTTATGAAGGAGACGATACTTAAACAATATTAGGCGTTTTCGGGAATGTGAAAGAAAAATGTAATATCTTGATGAGACGTGGTTGAATGCAACCCATCTGAAACATAAAGTATGGAAAGATAAAAATGTACTTACTGCACGGCAAACTTTTGTTGAAGATTTATCAGTTGGTTTGAAGGATCCGTTATGTAAAGGAAAACGATTAATTATTACCCATATTGGAAGCGATACAGGGTTTGTACAGGATGCTTGCTTGACGTTTGAGTCAAACAAAAGGGAGACTACCATGAAGAAATGAACGTAGAAGTTTTTGAACTGTGGTTAAAAGATATTTTACCAAATTTAGAAGAACACTCTGTCATTGTAATGGATAATGCTCCCATACCACTCTAAAAAATCTGAAAAAG
>JAVIWB010000552.1:0-16514 GCA_031893035.1 Dermolepida albohirtum | reverse complement strand
CGAACAAGTATCTGAACACATTGAATTTAAACTTGTTTTAAGATAATCTTTTTGCGATAGTAAAAAATGTTAGATTCTTAATGCAGAAAAACTACATATAGAAATACTCGCTTTATTGTAAAAAATCTTACAAAAAATAAAGATTAGTAGTGTATATGATCTACGTGAAAATCTAAAAATTTTTGGCATTTTAATGGCATGAACTGGATAACCAAATTCTTGGGAAATTATAACCTATTCCTCCTTAAGAGTAATTCACAATTCGTCAAGCGTTATGGATGAAATATGTATGTCGTGCAGCAACCCAGCTTCCCATAACATCGTAAGCATGTTTTGCTAGAGTACCATCAGATTACTGTCTGGAGAATTGGATAACTACTTTATTCCTTTCCAATTGTTCACGATGTTTGCTGGATGGGACAAGTATTATCGTCCGTAAAAATAAGAAGAGGAAGAATAAGATTAAGAAGAAAAAGAATAAGAGAGATTGGAAAAAATGGATTCGATAGACTTGATAAAACAGATAAAGAAAATATTTCCACACCAAAGGTGGAAGAAGGTTACCCAGAGTCTTTCAAAAGAAGGGACTCGATAATGAGAATACCACTAAGGAACGTCTTTTCCTCTTGGATAGAAACAATAGAAACGTCTTCGGAATTACGACAAAATTTAATAGTGGGCATTACAGAGGTTGTTACTGAAGAAGTCTGGAATATTATTAAAGATTTGGCCAAAAATGTAATGGAATTTAATAGTAAGCTTTACAGAAGTTGTTACTGAAGAAGTCTGGAATATTATTAAAGATTTCGCCAAAAATATGAGAAGAAATGAAGAAAAAGTCAGAGTAAACGTATAAATAACCAAAAGATCGATAGGCTCCCCAAATCCCCGAACTTTAAATCCAAGAAATTTACGAGGGAGGGGAGAAGTAGGGACTGGATAACCAAGTGGCTAAGATAGCTCATCACTCGCGAAGTAATATTCTATGAGATGATCCCAGAATAGTACAAAAAGAGGTTTTGATAATAATAATGACAACAATAATATTAAAAGAAAGAGCAGTTAAGGGTGTAAAGAACAAATAATTGATACATAAATACATGAAACCAGAAAAGAAACATCAGATAAATTTAATTACTTATTACATAGATTATAAGGAATCATTTGATTCCATATTCCACAGTTATAGTAGAAAATACTAGAAATTTATAAAATATAGATACACACATGCAATGTTTTTTATAAAGAGCCATGCAATCCTGGAACACCTCAATTTATCCAACAATACGAAACCTCATAATAATCGATGGAATCAAAATTAATAGAGGAATATTCCAGAGATGTTCTCTTAGTGCCCTATGGTTTTATTTATGACTTAATCCACCATCAAATAGTTTAAATAACATAATATGCGGATTGAAGAATTAAGCATCAAAACACTCCATTATACACAATGAAGCATCTACTCTGCATGGACAATATAAAACCAATTCCTCAAATAAAACACAAATGCAAGGACTTTTAAGAATAACAGAAGAGTTTACCAAAGACACTGATATGAAATTTGGAACAAATGCAAAATGTTATACACCGAAAAAGGAAAATTTAAGACTGCTGAAAGTGAAGAAACACTTAGCAAAGAAATTCTTACAAATATGCTGACAGCAGAAACTTGTAAGTACGTATTTAAAGCAATTAATACATACGCGATACCAGTTCTCACAAGACAAGATAAGAATAGTTTAATTTGACTGAAAATCTCGTAAAATAACATTTGTTCAATATCTTTAGCAAAGATGGGTAATATACTTGTTGGGTTGGGCCAATGTTAAACCTGTCTTCCTTCTTGGACAGGCATTTTACTCAATTTACAGATGGAATTATTTTTAATGAAAAAAAGGGCAAAAGCCCCACTCCACATCAGTGTTTGTCCTCCGTATTCGATTTCGATAACTAAGTTGTGATCATCAGCAGATTATTAATTACAATGTCGCGCCTGTATTAGCGGTAATGCTTGCACAGAAAAAACTCCGCACACTCATCTCGTCAAAACCAAAATACACACTGACTGACCACAAAACATGTCAAAATATCTTGTGAATAATAATATAACCGTAGTTTACGACAATATTTACCTTCAAGATGTATTTTTGATTAAATTAAACAGAACGGTTAAAGGATTCGCTTATGTTGTTGCACAGTTAGGCAATTGAGAACTGAGTATTCGATCGTCATTAGTAGTTATATCAGATTTAAGTTTAGTCATAATAAAGACCATATCATCAACTGTAATATGCCCAACATAAAGAACAAAGATAATTACTTAACACAACTGTGGACACAGTATCACTTTTATGAAAATATTTGGAAAAATTTTCAGCAAATTTCTTCACCGTTATGTGTTGTGTAACTTCGTCCTTTTTGAAAATCATACGCTATTTAATTATGGATGCTGAACACGTACTGCTGATAAGCTTCCAGAATATCAAAGTAATACTGTTGGTTTAAAAATATACTCAAAGCACGAAAATTATTTCGAAATGTTGTAAAATAAATTCATTTGTTAATTGGCAAAAACGAAAAACAAGTATAATTGTAGCAGGCAATCGAATATACGTCAGACGTATCCATTTTTTTCCCTTAATTAACATTGAATTTGAATATAAAACAATAGGGCCTACGTCACATTTCCCCCATTCCCATCTCGCCTCCGGAACCGAATTATCAAATTGAGACCGAATAACCGGCACTAATTCCTTTCTTTAATGAGACATAACCGTTAAGACCGGAGGAATGAACGATGGTTATTCGACTCCGGGCTCCGGTCGCACCGGCACGCCAATTCGAAATATTAGTTCGATTCTGAACCACGCTGCTGTCGTTACAATTAACTTTAATTAACAATGAGAATGGAGCCGTCGACTCCAAACAACTGAATTCCGCCACTTCCTTCATTCTGTCTTCTTTCGACTCTTTATTCTTCATTTGACTGGCGTCTCTGTAATTGCGTTAGTGGTCTTTCCGTTCAGCATTAACGGTGGTGGTGAAGTTGGTGGAATTTTAAAGAGAAAATTGCCTCTGCGTCGAAGATATTTGTAATATTTTTCAGTATTTGTAGTTTACTGTAGTGTTGATATTTTTTCATTGAAAAATGCTGGAGTAATAATATTCTGACATAATTAAGGTAATATTCGCAATGTATATACGATGAGGTTATGGGCAAAAATAGATTTTAATTGAGACTACGAACTTAATACAAAAGAAATGAACTTCATGCATATATAGTGAATGAAATAAAATTATATATTTTTAGAAAAACAAACTTTTATTTATATACCAGGAATTTTATTTTTCGTACTTTACCAATATTTGTAAAAAAATCTTTATTTCTTTTCTTCATACAAAACTAAAGTTACAAAATATGATAATTACGAATGTAATTACACATAAACATAATAATAATCCGTAAACGTTCTTCTGCTTGCATTTATAACTTTTCTTATCTGTTTACTTCTTAATAAAATCAACTGAATAGTTGACGTTACAGGTTGCACGTTTATCGATCTATATAGATATATACCGTGAATATATTTTATAATGCAACATGCACATACATACACTAGTTGCTAGAGTAACGTAATAATGAAATGACAGCAATGTATTTTAGCGTGTATTTTATTTTGCAACATAGGATGCGAAATACAGTAGTTGAACAAAATTTAAAAACTAATTTAACAAATTTTCAAAAATGTCACCATTGACGGCCAGACAATATCCTAAGCGATTGTAGAATTCATTTATTGTATTTTGTATCTGCTCTGGAGTTATTTCTCTTGCAGCAACTCGTATTCTATTTTTTAATTGGTCAATATTGTTTAGAGGTTCTCCATGAAAAACTTTATTTCTGATACATGACCAAAGAAAGAAATCGTTTGGAGACAGGTCTGGTGACCTTGCGAACCATTCTACTGCTCCTCCACGGCCTATCCAACGGTTTGGAAATCTTTGGTTGAAAAATGTTCTAACCATATGAGAATTATGTGCTGGCGCGCCATCATGCTGGTACCAAATCTCACCATCAGTATTTAAAGCGTGGAGGGCTGGCATAACTCTGTACTCAAGCAATTCTAAATATTTTTCTCCTGTAAGAGTACCCTCAATAAATAACGGTCCTACAATATGGTGTCCAATCAACCCAGTCCAAACATTGACTTTCTGTGGCCGCTGAGTCCTTGTGATATGATATCTATGCAAATTTTGTCTACTCCAGTAGCGGCAGTTCTGTGAATTTACTTCACCATTTACATAAAATGTTGCTTCATCTGTAAAGCAAATTCTGCGTAGTAAAGTATCATCATTATGAAGCTTATCCAACAGGATTTCACAAAAGTTACTTCTTCTTTCTGCATCATTCGCAATTAGTTCCTGATGGTTTTGAAAATGATACGACTTAAAATGTTCTCGTTTTAGTAGTTTATGCACGGAAGATTTGCTTACATTTGTAGTTTGTGCTAAAGCTCTTGTGGAGAGCATATTATTATTTTCGATTGTTTGTAGAATTTCATCTCTTTTGGCGTCAGTAATAACATATCTTGGCCTATTCTTTTTTTTATGATTAGGAACGATGCATCCATTATTTTTATACTTCTGTACTAATCTACTTATTGTAGTTGGACTCGGTCTTGGACGGTCAGGATATGTAATTTGAAACAAATCTGCTACTCTCCTCAAACTCATATTCGAGGTATACCAGTTCACTAATAACAGTTTTTCTTCTACACTATACATACCTCAAAAATAGAGTAACTTATTTTGACATGCTATGTTGCAAAATAAAATACACGCTAAAATACATTGCTGTCATTTCATTATTACGTTACTCTAGCAACTAGTGTATGTATGTGCATGTTGCATTATAAAATATATTCACGGTATTACAGTGTATTCTACGACATAACTCCAGGTGTCTGTAACAGATGTCGCTAGGGTTAAGTATGCAGTGTTACAATTTGATACATATGTCATTTTTTTCTACTGACATCAAGTTTTAAAGCCATACATGTTATATTTTGCGAAAGTAACACCGTCATAGATTTCTACCTCTTTTAAAATGTCGAGTTTCGTGCCTGAAAAAGTGCATTTGCGACACGCATTACTTTTCTTATATAATCAAAAGAAAATATGTAAGGCGTGGTTTCGATAATTCAAAAGTTGTGATTTCGATTTACAAGACAAAGAACGTTCTGGTAGACCGAAAAAGTTTGTAAATGCGAAGCGGCAGGAGTTATTGGATGAAGACGCAATTCAAAGTTAAAAACAATTGCCAGAAGCGTTAAATGTGTCCCAAGAAACGATTAGCGACCGATTACGAGCAATGGCAAAAATCCAAAAGATGGGAAAATGGGTGCCGCGTTAATTGAATGACAGGCAAATAGAAAATCGAAAAATCGTCTGTGAAATGCTGCTTGAAAGGTATGATCGGAAGTCATTTCTGCATTGAATAGTGACGGGTGATGAAAAATAAATTTGTTTCGAAAATTCTAAGCGTAAAAAATTATGGCTGCACCCGGCCTATCGACTCCAAGGCCAAATCGTTTTGTTTGCAAGACGATGCTCTGTGTTTGGTGGGGTCAGAGTGCGATGGTGTATTACGAATTGTTGAAACCTGATGAAATAGTTAATACTGATCGCTATCGATAACAAATTATCAATTCGCACCATGCATTGATAGAATAATGTCTACAATGCACCCGAAAACAAAGTGATTTTACAGCACGATAACGCGCCGTCTCATACAGCATAACCGGTCAAAGAAGTTTTGAACGCACTTAGATGGGACATAATATCGCACCCGCCCTACGCTCTAGACTTTGCCCCGTCCAACTATCACCTTTTCGCATCAATGGGACACTTGCTTGCAGATCAGCACTCACCAATTTTGAGGAAGTTAGCAAATGGCTCGATGAATGGTTTTTCTCAAAGGACAAATAGTTTTTTGCGATGGCATCCATAAATTGTCTGAAAGATGAGCAAGATATGTAGAATCAAATGGTCAATACTTTGAATAAATAAATTTTTCAATTTTCTTGAAAATTATGTAGTTTTTTTTACGAAAAAACCGATAATGACTTTTCGGTATACCTGGTAATGGGTACAGTTGCTACCACAAAAAGATTTACGATCTAAACCTCAAGTTTTAGTCTACGTTTTTAGATCGAGCTGTGACGATATCAAACTAGAAAGAGAGCTTTTGTATGTCTCACTGAAAAAAGAGAACAATGACGTAAGTAATGTATAATACGAGTTTGTTTACATTTTCGATCTTGTATCAACATACTTCAACACTATTACATTTTCACTCTCGCATTTTATTCAAACTACAGAAAAAAATATATCGTTTGTTTATTTGATAAGTTTTTATTGGTTCATTTAAATAGATATACAGTGTGTATCAGCCAAATGGAATAAATTCTATAATAATTAAATGGAAGGGTGTTCGACAAAACGCTCGGACACTTCGATTGGGATTTTTAGTTGCCTATTTTTTTAAATAAAAAGTTTATATACAGGGTGTGTCATGTAAAAGTGGTCAATACCAACTTTCTTATTTTAAATGCAACACCCTGTCAAATATTAAATTTTTGGATTCTTTAGAAAATTCCAGACATATTTCATGTATAAAATGCTATACCTATCTTCGAGTGTTTCGGAAATATTAAATGTTTTCAGATTAATAATTTTGTTTACAATTAAAATAAGATTTTCACATAATAGTTTGTTTACCGAACTATTAAGTGAAAATCTTTAATTGTACTTGTACTTCGTTTTAAAATACCTTGCCTTAGCAAAGTGTTGTCAGTGTCATAACTGTTTGAATTTCGTTAACTACATTTCAGCAAAATGTTCATTTAAGTGCACAAAAAAACAATTCTGCAGATGATTGGTTATGGAGATAACACACGGACACAAATGGAAGTTGCTCACTTATTTCATGAGAAATTTCCAAATTTGCCGCTTATATCCCAAGGAACAATTAGTAAAATAGAATAGCAGTTTCGCGAGTTTGGACATGTAAGGCAAATAAAAAAAAGCAGCTGCGAATGCAGTAAGTAATGATACCAAACTGGATATTGTGCTTGAGTTTGAAGAAAACCCGCATACTTCTAGTAGACATGCAGCGTCAATGGTCGATGTTTGCCATTCATCGATTACTCGCACATTAAAAGAAAATAAAATGCATCCCTATTTATACCAACTCAGGAGCTCATGGAAGACGACTTTGATGGAGAACGTATTTTTGTGAACAAATGATGACAATGTTAGATAATAATGTGATCCAATTAGAACATATTTTATTTTCTGATGAGTGTACCTTTACGCTTCACGGTCATGCTAATCGTCAAAATTGCCGCTATTGGTCCAGGGAAAATCCTCACTGGATGAGGGAAGAACATACGCAATACCCTGAGAAGGTTAATGTTTGCACAGGAATTGTTGGAGATCATATCGTAGGTCCTTTTTTCATTGATGGAAATTCGAATGGCGACAATTATTTAGCATTGATTCAAAATAATCTCATGCCAGCTTTGACAAACTTATATCCTGATCTAGCAAACCCACAAGTTCCAGCAAATACGATGTGGTTCCAGCAAGATGGAGCACCACCCCATTACCAAATCAATGTCCGGCAGTACCTCAACCAAATATTCCCGAATCGGTGGATAGTTAGGCGGGGATCGATGGAATGTCCAGCACGATCCCCTGATCTAACGCCATTAGACTTCTTCTTATGGGGATATGTCAAGAGTATAGTATACAAAACTAAACCCCTCGACTTAGCTGACTTAAGAAGACGCATAATAGTTGCGATTAGATCGGTCACACCTGAGATGTTGAGCAACGTTAGAAAAATTTTTATTTAAGATTAGGATGTTGTCAAGACGTTTGCGGCGAACACTTTGAACATCTCCTACCGTGACATTAATGTTTTACATTATCAAAAATTTTTCAAATTAATCTGAAAACATTTAATATTTCCGAAACAGTCGAAGATAGGTATAGGACATTGTACATGAAATATGTCTGGAATTTTCAGAATCCAAAAATTTAATATTTGATAGGGTGTTACATTTAAAATAAGAAAGTTGGTATTGACCACTTTTACATGACACACCCTGTATGTAAACTTTTTATTTAAAAAAATACGCAACTAAAAATCCCAATCGACGTGTCCGAGCGTTTTTTCGAACACCCTTCCATTTAATTATTATCGAATTTATTCCATTTGACTGATACACACTGTAGATCCTATAAATAAGACCGGCATTTAAAATCGAAAAAATGCCAGTTCAATCAATTGCCAAGTAAACACGTGTTGAACAACTAAAATAAAAAGAATTTAAACACGTAAAAAGTAAACAGCGAGGGAAAAACAAAGACAAACATACAACGTTTTTAAAAGTGATAACAAGAATGATATTATTTATTGTTATTTAATTCGCACTGTTAATTTAGTGAAAACCTCGGGTATTAATATTTTTAAAACATTAGCTTATATTCATGATTTATAATACGGATACAAATGTAAACATGGAAGCCATTTTGGTGGTTTATATTTTATCAAACTGGACGAATTAAAGCTTTAAAACACATTGGACGCGGTAATATATTAGTTGCGAATCATATGATTCAATTTTTTAATTAACTTAAGGAACTAATAAAAATTTTTTGTATTCAGACAGGGTTTATCTAAACTTGTTACGTAAATTGAATTCATTGCAGCCATAAATGGCGATAAGAGAAAAGTACGACTACAACACACACAACGGCGTTTTCTTTCTGTTTATTATGTTAATCAGATTAGCAGCGGTAACGTAAGCTAAACATTTTTCATAAACACGAAGCTCGATTGTTTCATAAAAACGAATGTTGATGTCTAACGACATACCTCCTGCTGGAGTAAAGGGAACTCGAATGAATAAATGTATGTTTACGTACGAGGATGATTTGATAACTATGTGGCATAACGATGAAAACGCAAGTTTCTGACGCAAAAAAAAACATTTCATTTTTCAATATTTATTCCACTTATTCCAACGATACTCCAAATTAGCAATGCTTTCATTTCAGATCGATGAATCCAAATCCTCGAAATAGCTCCTTATAGAAGCAATTACCTCGGAATTGGACGAAAATTCCTCCCCTCCTAACTGTATTTTCAATTTTGAAAATAGAGAGCCAAATCTGAAGAATAAGGTGAAGATGACTAAAGCATCAACCAATTCAAATCCCAATGTATGAAATTTAGGCACTTATTAGGACGTGTGTTATTCCGATGAAAAACTACTTTCTTCTTTCCTAAACGAGGTTGGTATAATACTCGTTATTTTTTTATTATTTTCATCTTATTTAAGTAGTTGAAGATAATTCTATGAACATTTCTAAATACAGTTGCTACAACTTGTTATGCTTCGGTGGCGGAAAACCTATGTGCCTTTTAATTTCAAAACTGTAATAATGGAATTAAGTTCTATAAAAGCTAATGAAATGGCGCAAGAAATCCTTCAAATCGAGGTGAAAACGCCAAAAGATCGCGATAAGCAAACGATTCAGGTGTCACTCCATTGTGAGCAGCCACGCCGAGTAGTTCTTCACTTTCAATTCTTCAGTTAAAATTATGTACAGACTGTCATTTGAGGCATCCACTATATCTTCTAACCCGCGCACTTTTTCTTGGGGGTAATTCAAGGCAATACAATGGACTTTTTCAATCATATCTTATTGTTCATTCTTTGTGCTCATATGACCAGGTTTTAATTTAGAAACCTAGTTTTTGCTTACTTAATCCTTTAAAACTTCTCCATACTTTCTTCCACTTATTCCTATCCTGTGTCAGACTTCTTACGTCTTTCTAATTTACTTCCCTTTTTCTACCACTTTTCACACTTCTTCTGTCTATGTCTTTCTCGATTTGTCTCTGCGCTTTGTGCTCCTACTTCATGTTTTATACACTCTTCTTACAATTCTTGTATGATCCATGCGCATCACATGTCCGAACCACCTTAACTGCCCTTCTTCTATTGTTTTTTGAATGGTGTCACCGTCAAGAACAAAACGTGAAAATGTGTCGTTCAAGTTCTACGCTTTATTGCGAAGTAAAAGGAACTCATATATTCTAGATTTGTGACTCGCATTTGTATATCAAAGAGTAAGTTTGAATGATTTAAAGTTACACCTACTCAAAACTAAAAACACTCTGTATAAGATTTGTCAAAAATAAAAGCACTAGAGTAAAACCTGAGGAGTTTTATATTTATGCTGCTAATATACTTCTCTAACGCCAAGAAAGTTGCAGCAAGTAATAATAATGTTCAAACACTTTCAAAAAGACTCAAATATCTCTAAAATGAGTGGTGAATTTAGGAATTTAACAAAAATCTTCCTAGAATATCTTATAGAATTCAAATATGCAGTGAAAAGTAAATCTTTACATTTCAAATAAAGGTTGGTAACGACTTTCGGTTTAACCGGAAGTGTAACCACCACGAAAATATTTCATTTGAATATAATATAATAGAACATAAACCGCAAAATTTTCAGAAAGAAAAATAAAGTAGTGTCCCCCAGTACGTTTAACGAGCGATTTAAATCGATCACCTCGTATATATGCATATAGCACAGTGTGTGTGTGTGTGTGTGTGTGTGTGTGCGTAATATCGGGGGGATGAGGAAGGAAGGAGCACCAATCGCCCAGCGTGAATGGTCGATGTTCTAATAAATCTATCAAAGTAACCGGGTGTCGACGCCATATCTCACTTTCTTTTTCGTGCCCGCTGTACGATCACTGACGGCGCTGATATCCGACCTGGAGGGCTACAAATCACCGCGGTGCCTTCCTAACGAGAAAACAAACGGATCGCTAATCCGTTCGGGCAACCTGCTCTACACCTACATCATTGCTTATTGAACATCTTAATTTGAATCTGGCTTTTCGGTCGAGAGCAAAAACCATCGGGTAATTTGTTTTGACCTGTTACCGAAGCACGCGGAATCCTCGTTGCCTTCCTCTTCTTTATTTTTTTTCCTTTGCGGAAAATTGGGTTTCGGTAGGTGAGCGAAAGTTAGAAAGATAAGTCGAATATAAGTTTCCGCACGTGAATAATGTTTGGGAGTGTTGTATTATGATAGATCGTGGAAAATAAAATTTGGGGCGTATTATTCTTTTTTGAAAGAAAATTCATTTATTGCCTATAATGTAACACAATTTTTGCCTCGAAAAAACATTTTTAATTTGAACAAAGTAATATCTTTTGTACTCTAAAAAAACGTGAATTTTTTCTTCAATCTTGGCAATATTTCAGTTAAAACATTTGAATGTTTATTTTGCAATTGTCTTTCTCAAGAGATTGAAAAGTATGGAAAAGTGTTGTTAAGAAGCAAACTAAAACGTCTAAATTTCATAAAAGGATAATTACCTGTAGTTTTAGAGAACGTGCATTTGTTACGTATAATCGTAAGGATGGCGGAGTCACCATTAAGAAAGTGGGAACCATTTTAACGTGACTGATAAACAGTCGATACTCAATATATTTAAAATATATGAATTACAGCTCACGAATTGCACCAGAACACAGGCGATTCAGTCAACTGCTGAAATATTATTTATTATGGAAAGACAGCCCGGCACAGCGTCTACAAATTATTCAGGTGTATTAAGAAAGTCAGCGTTCCACGAGAAATGTGTTTCGTGCGATTAGATTAAATTTTGGTCTACGCAATGGACCCTCCGAAAGCACAATTCGAAAAAATCATCGAAAAGTTTGAAAAGCAATTTTTATTATTGGATAATACGCGACCAAATAGACCACCACATAGTAATGGTAGCAGAGCAGCTTGGCTTGTCGTATGCCACAATTTGGCGTATTTTACGTAAAAATTTCGGTTTAAAAGCATACAAAATTCAACTCGTTCAAGAATTGAAAGCGGTCGACCTTTCGAATCGCCACCGTTTCAGTCTTTGGGCTCTTGAAAACTGTTTTCGACCAAAATTTTGTTCAGCGATGAAGCGCATTTCTGGCTTAATGGCTACATCGGTAAGCATAATTGCCGTATTTAAAGTGAAGAGCAACCCGAAGAAGTTCAAGAGCTGCCATTACATCCAGACAAAACTACGGTTCGATGTGGTTCATGGACAAATGGGATCATCGGTCCGTATTTCTTCAAAACTGAAGACGGCCGCAACGTAACTTTGAATAGCGCCCATAACGCCATAATAACGAACTATTTATTGCCTGAAATTGAAGTCCGTAATCTCGACAACATTTGCTTCCAACAAGACAACGCTACTTGCTACATAGCCCGTGATAGCACGGCTTTATGACGAGAAAAATTAGGTGAACATTCAATTACATGTAATGGACCTGTGCAATTGCCGTCTAAGTCATGTGATGATATCACACCATTAGACTTTTTTCCTTCCAAAGTCTACATGGATAAGCCAGTTAAGATTGAGCAATTAAAAGTCAACATTACTCGCGTTACTCGCCAAATACTACTTGAAATGCTCGAACGCATCATAGAAAATTGGAACTTAGGAATGGACCATGAATGGCGTCCTTTATCGCGCCGTTACTGCCAATATTTGAAGGAATAATTTTTAAAAAATAAATGTCAAGAATGGTTCTGTTATATTATAATAAAGAACACTCGATAAAATCAAGTTTTCTTTTTTTATTTCTGAAAAACGCACCTCCAAATGAATCACCTGTTACAAATCGATTCATTATTTCTTTCAATCAGGCTATGTAAGGAAATCTTCTATATCTGATATTAGAAAGTCTTTTTCAGTTTATTCTAAACACTAGTCACCTAAAATAATAAATTCTACTGGTTTAATATTTTTATAGAAACTTATACATAATGAGGTCGATTGTTCGTTATCACAGTACATTTTTCTGTCCACCTTCTAGAACTAATGTAATATTAAAGTCGCCTCTATATGTAATGCGCAGTAATTTTAATAAAATATTTTGTGCAGGAGGCATTCATAATGACTTCATGGGAGCATTACTCAGACTAGCAATTGAGGACAAGTAGGGGGAATTGCTAAGTTTCAATTTTTTCTCTGCATGTTTCTGTACTTTTATATATACAAATTTTTTTTTGTTAGTCAGGTACATATGTACATGTAAAGAATTATTATGTTTAGCTATGACTTTAGCTATGACTTTCGTTCTTCTTGAACATTTGTGCGCATATGTAATTGATTTTGTCCTATTAATGGACAACCCTGTGGGGCAAATCTATATATGTATATATATATATATACACGAATGTTTGTCTGTGTGTCCTTTATAGAATCGTAAACTATGCATTTGATCATGTTATGATCTTTAGCAAAGTTGTTGTGCATGAGCCCACGAAGGTTTCTAAGTTGGTACGACCAATTTTCGACAGATGGCGCCACTGCCATTCCAATTGGAAATTTTGCAAAACAATTAATGGATATTGGAAATGGGCGAATGCAAATTGATGAATCTACGTAATGTATTACCTTGCCAGCAAACTTCTGTAAGATCACAGAAAGCGAAGACGAATTGGCGCAAAAAGTTTCCCAAACATTGCACAGAACTACAAAAATCATCAGTGGCTCAGTACGCGTGCTATATTAGCGGCCAAAATCATCGATGTCAATACCATCAACTTCACCATTCAGAATGGAATACCCGGCGAAACGGCAACATATAAGTCCATCGATACTGTGGTGAATCAAGACGAAGTTGTCAACTATCCAACTGAATTCTTGAATTCGCTCGATTTGCCAGGCATGCCACTGCATGTTCTTACATTGAAAATTGGCGTACCCATCATTCTTCTTCGACATAAATCCACCATGACTTTGCAACGGAACCGGACTTTCAGTCAAGAAAATGATCAACAATGTTATCGAGGCAACAATTTTGATTGGAAAATTCAAAGGTTAAGACGTACTGTTGCCACGTATTCCAATGATCCGACAGATATGCCATTCGAACTCAAACGTTTGCAGTTCCCGGTACGACTCGCTTTCGCAATGACTATCAACAAAGCACAAGGACAATCGTTGCAAGCGTGTGGATTAAATTCGGCAGAATCCATACTTCTCATATGGGCAGCTCTATGTGGCCTGCTCACGCGTCGGAAAACCTTCTGATTTATTCGTTTACGCACCAGATGGAAAAACAAGAAATATTGTGTATCCCGCAGCACTTCAATAAATATCGAATTGAAACGAAACGCTGCAATGTCACAATTTTTTCAAAATGAACAAAATCAGTAAAATGACTCAAAATGAATTGAATATATGTGTTATGTCTTTTCTTCAAATTTATTTTAGTTGGTGGCGTAGCAAGCGCGCGCAGGGTACAGCTAGTATGAATATAAAATAAAATTAAAATAAAAATGATTATTTAAAAAAAATGCAATTAATTTTTTTCATATGTACAAACCAAAATTGAAATTGTTTCAAATCTTTCATTCGTAAACTGAATATAGACATAGACAATATTAGATCCCAAAAAATATTTACGTATTTGTTTATGTCCCTAGTTATATTCGACAACATTATTAGTTAGTTTACTTTGAAAAGCATACCATCTACCAAAAGGATATTAATATCTCTATGTAAACAGTAATATCAGTTTGTTCAGTGGGTCACCAGTCGATGTTCTTTGACAGTTCAGTTAATTATACGATTTAATTATGATCATTTATGGTTGCTCCACTGGCACTAGTTGGTAGTGGACGTTGTATTGCTATTATTCTATGATTTCGGTTATAAATTTTGTAATTTTTGTTTTATAGATAATTAAACAAATTTACCGCAGGTGATATGTTATAACTATTGATTTATTTAATGACAAGCATAATGATGTTGATTAATATTCTGTTGCAGGAAAATTAGCGGAGAAATTTAGTAATAAGTACCAAAACTTTTATTGCAGAGGTCATCGAAAAAGAAATTTTAAATGAATTTGCTTTATTTCTGTGATTTCCAGTGTTTAAAACCAAATATGGAAATAAAAAAGCCGCGTGACTTACATTTTGTTTCTATTTCAACATTTAATGTTAGAAGTGAAATTTTTAGCGAATTCAATGGTATTTGAAAAATTTAAAATGTTAAAAAATTTTTAAATTTAATATGATGCTGAAATCTTTACGATCTTCTGCGTCAGTAAGCGACAGACAGGTTCCCGGGAAATACGGGGAGATTTGTTGAAACATCAAGAGAACGGTCCTTCTCTAACAATTCCAGTGGCTCAGAACTCGAGAAAATACATCTTCTATATAATATAATACACAATAGATTGTGTGTTAAAGAAGGGAAATATCTAGTTACTTATTATAATATTTTCTTTATTGTGTTAGCGATCACCCTTTGGGTACCCCTTCCGAGTATAAAGTTCTTATTTTACAACCACCAGATATTCTTTATTCACAATAGGAGGATTTACGGGTAATATAAATGTATTATCTGCTTTTCTTCACTTTGTATTTTCCAGCGTCGAAAGTGTTAAGTGAATGTTTTGTAAGAGTTACAAATATTCGTTAAATATTTAATTAATTTACATGTTTTATGATATTTTATAAAAAAATTGTGTTGCCCGTATATTGTTAAATGTTGAAGAATGGGGAAGAGATCGAGACTTTATTGAAAACTGGAAACTTATCTCATCGGGAAATGCAAAAAGAGAATGTGTTTCTCGTTATACGGGGTAGTGAAATTAGTTCAAGGAAATTTACCTTCTACGTCGACGGGATATTCTCTTGCCTTGAATAGAAAAATCACGAAACATCATACTATTTCGACCATAAATTTTGTTCGTAATCATATGAACTGACAATAACGACTTCTTCAATTATGATTCTAATATCAATGTTATTGCCTATTATAAGTTAGTATAAATACTTTTAATTTATTTAAGCTCTCAAAACAAACGTATTGGGTTGTCGGCAAGTTTATTACAATAGAGGGCGGTACTTCAATTTTGTAAGTGCTATACTGTATTTCAAAAAAAGAGCAGACCCAAACGAAGGTTAATTCTCATTGGCGGAGTGTAAAACAAAATTTCGTGGTCGTATCTATGACGTACTATTTGAAGTTTTTTAAACTAATAAATAAAATTACATGTTTTTTAAACAAATATCGTATCTACAGACATAAAAACAAGTATTTTAATGTGTAAATATGTAACAACACTACTGATTTGTTTACGTTTTTATTCAAATTTTCGGGAATTTTGTAGGTTGTGACTTGAGCTTAGGGTATTTAGAAATTTGTCCTTCTTTTTTAAATACAGTGTAGTCATTCACATTTATGTGACAACTGATAGATTTAATTAAATTTTTGAAAAAAATACACGAAACCACACACACGTTTGATCGTCTGTCAAAAATTGTTTGATTTCAGAAGGAATATGCTCCACATTCACTTCGCTTCGTTCCTTTCAAAACGCCTTGCGTTATGGTTTGATTAG